>JBBPTN010000202.1:0-32141 GCA_038094075.1 Xerocomus spinulosus | reverse complement strand
CATTATGCGTAGACTTTGCGAGGACCTTCACATACTACTACATTACGATTCATGACACAAACAGCAGTTTGGAGAATATTTGATGTCACCGCTGCTCTGTTAGAGTTCACCGACGAGATCCTTTTCTTGGAAACATCAAGGAGGCATGCGGGACTGTGTCGTGAAGAATCTGTATGCGCGAACAATCCGCCATAGCTCTTGGTTTGAGAAGGCGATTGACGGACAAGTACTATTCGGGGAGTCAGGGTTAGAGCGCCTGAACGGTGGCCGCAGCGGTACATCTAGTGAAATCCCCATAACTTGACGAATCAGTATCAGATCCGAGGAAATGGTACTTCAAACTCATGGACGCGGCCGATCCCGGGTCGAAATGAACAGGGTGATTGAAATGAGGGGAGAGCCCGTAGGAAAACATCGGAAAGGATTCCAACAACGCAACGTCGCCAACGCTTGCGTTTCTGTTTCAGGAAGGCGGAGGCGTAGCGAGCTGCGAGAGCCCATCTATGCAAACTCAGCAGGTGCTCGGGTAAAGACGTGACACGGAGACAAACCATGGAATCTTAAACCATACTCCGACACTGAAATGGGATAGCGTTACATGGTGCCATTCACGCATCCTTGAGTGAGGAAAAGGACACCCACATTGCCAAAAGAACACAAATTCCGATATCCACAAATTACGTGTCTGAATATGAGCATCTCCGAGTCGCAAACAGGAACGCAAACTCGGAGTGCCATGTGTACTGCTCCTAGATGACTCGCGTCAGTGAGCGCTTGTCATCGCCCATTGCAAACTAGGTTTCAAAGAAGTCTTGCGCATGTTGTATGAGATGACAAAAAACGTGTGCCCAACAATGGCCACGGTGCCGGCGGGGGAGTACCATATTACTGGTGGTGGCCTCGTCCGGCTTTGTTCTCGGCCTCTACAGTCCGTTCGGCTTTACGTCCGAACGATTACCGATGGCAGCATGTGAATGTATGAAGCCTCGTTCGCTATTCCGGAAACATGTCGCGCCCCATTTCAGTACAAACACGCTTGCGCATATGCCAGACAGAGACCGGAGGGGAGAGGAGGCGTATGAAGAGACGTAGATATCTATGCGCTTCCTCTGTACTCTTCAGCATGGACAGGCTGTAGCACGGCGATTTCTCTATGCGGGTCCTGAGCAAGCTCCAACATTCTAAAGCGTTATTGGTGGTGAGTGGAATGGTAAGAGAATCGCAGGTGGATATTACAGAGGGAGATTGCAATGCATTGTAGTCCTCGTAAGAGAGGCCTTCAGAATTGTGAATGCCTTCCACAAGGCCTGGAGGTCGCGGCGTTCAACCCTCTAGAATGATCCAAGACCCTGCTCGAGAGGCCCTACAGTCATAAAAGTCGCCGTACGTGTTTTACAGTAACTGTAGATATGTGAGAATGTATTATTTGCCAGATTTAGTCATACGCCGTTCTGAGCACTCGTGGAGGAATGATCAAGGTTCCACAAATTGGCAGGTGGAATCTAGGGTGCATACAATGAGTGTTCTCGAGGCCTCAAAACTGTAGTAGTACAAGACACACATATCAAGGGGAGATCCATACATCAACCTATAGATCGTACAGAAACACACCCACATCGGGAAGAATCACGATCTCGAAGCGACCTGGAAAGGATGGCATCATCGTGACGAGCCTCCGAAAGAAAAAAACCCACCAACATAGGTGGATAAAATCATATCCCAATATGCACAAACACGATACGCTTCTCCAAAGACACCTCATCCTCCGTCTCCAACGCTGCAGTGTTCAGCGCTGCAGCCGCATACTCGAAATCAAGAACAGGATGCTTGAACATCTCCTTGTAGAACCGAGTCACAAACCGATGTGCGACCGCATCATCCACCTTCCACAGTGTACCAATCACCCCATTAAACCCTGCAAACTGCATCCCAGCTGCGAGGTGGAGCACCTCGTCCGGCGTCGACGCATCCCCGAGCGCGGTGTGACAGGCAGACAAGAACGCAAACTCAGAGTTCGTGTAGCGCTCCTGGATGATACGCATGAGGGTCAACTTGCCGTCACCCATCGCGAACCAGGACTCGAACGGTTTCTCATCGTGCTGCGCGCCGTGACAGGCGACATGGACCCAGCGATGGTCTCGGAATGCCTGGACAGTACCTTCAATCGTCGCCTTACTACCGCTGACTGTCTCGAATGTCACGTTGGGGGGCATGTTTGTCTCGTCACGAATCCTCGCAATTTCGTGCTCTACCTCGACCAACTCGCCGAGCTTGACGTCTGTACTCGGTCGGGCCTGACCAACTGCGGCAAAAGAAATCACATTTGCTGTTCCAGACGCATCACGAGCCTTTTTTTGTGAACGAATGCGCTCGCGTGTACGAATCAGACCTGAGAGGGAAGGAGCATACGAAGAGATATAGGTATCCATGAAATTCTTCCGTCCTCTTCGGTATGGACCTGCAGCATGGAACGGGAGGATCGTGAATTTCGATGTTGGACACCACCAGATCCTGGATCCCACAGGAATCTGAATAGTGTTCTGCAGGACGGTGAAGATGGATTCGACAACAGACGACCACAAATCGCGCAACATCTGCTTCATCCAGAACTCTCTGTTCTCACCGTACGCGTGCGGGTCCTGGGTGAGCTCTGACAATTGCGCGCATAGTTGTTCCACGTCGGCGAGCGAGCAAGGAAGGGGAACATGGACAGGTGGTCCAGTGGATAGAATGATGAGAGCACCGCAGGTAAATTTGCTTGCATTCACGACGATGACAGGTCCGCACTCTGCAGCATGCTGGAGGTCGTCGAAACAAGGAGGTGAGAGAAAGCGTGAAAATCCATCGAGATTCCGAATCGCTTCCACGGTGGATTGCCACTGCTCCTGAACTCGCCAGTATGAATCAGTGCTTCTGTCTCTGCTGCCTTCAGCAAACGTCCTGAGATCCGTGCATAGTCGTGTGAATCTTCTTCCCAGCTCATGTCCATGAGCACTGTGGCTCTCCACCAAGTTTGCTACAGAGATATCAAAGCGAGAAAGCTGGTTCCACAAGATTCCTCGACCTCGTTCCAAAAGTTCTATGGCCATTTGGAAGTCACCATGTCTTACAGCACATGAGAATGCATCATTGGCCTGATCAGCCACTCTTGCTTGCATTGTCTCATGTCTAGAGTGCAATGAAGAGTTGATGGATGTGAATAGATCCAGAGCATCAAGAGATGTTTGGTAGGCCTCCAAGGCTGATGGATGGTTATACTCTTCAGCATCTTGAACCCAGGACTGAATTGCCTCCATCAAATACAATGAAACTGCTGGGAGACATCTCTTCAATAGCTTGTAGGTCTCAAAAGCTTCATCCAGTGTGGAAAGTGGGTGATTGATTGACAAGTGATGTGGTTGCCCTGACTTGAGTGAGAGAAGAGTGGCTGCTGCTAATGACTGAACACTTTTTGCATATTCAGGGTATTCCACTGAATAGTTGTTCAATGCCTCCTGGAGTAGCTTGATTGCCTTAATCAAATCAGAGTAGTTTTTTTTTTCACTAAAGTGAGCCTGAAGTGACATGGCAAGGTGTTGAAGAGCAAATCCATGAGCTATATGGTCTGGTGGACACAGCTTTAACAACTGCTCTTGAAGGTGAATGACTTTGTTTAAGTCCTCCAAATTTCTCTGTCTTTGATAATGTGTACTGATAGTTATTGCAAGGTTTGAAAGAGCCATATCATGGACTGGATGGCCTAGTGGGCAAACCTCCAGACTTTTTTCTGCCAGCTGAATTGCTCTGTTCAGGTTTGCTATGTTCCCTTCCATATTGTAGAGCTCATGCAAGGACTCTGAAACTAGCAGGAGAGCTATCCCATGGTATTCATGGCCCAATGGGCACAAACCAAGCAACCTCTCTTGTATTCCCAAAAGTCTGATGAGATCATCCTTGTTTTTTTGAATGAAATAATGATCCCGTAAACGTAATGCTAGACTCCCAAGAGCATCAATGTGATCTGGGTGGCCCAGTGGATAATGATCAAGAAGATCCTGCTCCATTTCAATTGCTCTGTTGAGAGCTGCAACATTACCCAGTTGATAATAGCAAACCCCAAAAGAGCCTGCAAGCCTGCTCAGAATTGCAAAATGCTCTTCATCATCAAATGGGCAGAGATCTAATCCTGCTGATCCCAGCTCAATTGCTGTTAATGTGCATGGCACAGTTTTAAGCCCCTCTCCAAAGTCAAACAGCCTCTGGTGATAACTTGCAAGTGCAAACAAGCAATCGTGTCCATCTGGCATAGCCTAAATGAATACATGAAATTCAGTCTTTTACATACTAATAGTGCTTACCAAAAGATCACTAGCCATGCAAACCATAGACAGAGTTGCAGGGACAACAGTAAGTCCTGGCACACTACCTAATCTGCTATGAGCACCTGAGTCAATAGATATAAAGTGGGAACTTACATTGCCAACCATTATTGAATACCAATAAATTTTCTACAGTTGTGATCATCTGATCACCCAATGGTTGTTTGTCCCACTCAATAGTGAGCTTCTCTGGAAGAACCCATATAGCAACTCTGACAGTTGCAGATAGAGGTGCTGAACTAGAGTGAAGAGATGAGTAACATAGCTACAAAACATGTAATACCCACAAGAGGAAAGGATGATTCCATCTGATCATTGGTTTGTCCTCTGACAGTTCTCCAGAACATGTTATTTTAGACAGGTCACCAACACAGACTGTAACTCGAATGTCTTGTTTAGAGAATTGAGTTGAGAGGGCTATTTGAGGTGAGAAGAGCAGCTGCTTAACTTAAAGAGGTCAATTGCATGGGTGGACTGGCCAGTTGAAGAAACATACCTGTGACTTGAAAGGTAACATCTTCAGGGCCTCTCTTGTTCATAATAGTGGCAAAGGAACCGATAATGAGTAAAAGAACCAGGCAGAGAAAACAGTGGTGGAAGATGAGATGAGGGGCACAGCTTGGTGATGGGACAGGTATCAGAGGGTGTAAGTAGGAGTGAGGTGGTGGCAGTATTACAATTGTATGAGATTGGTTGTCCAAGGCAGTCAGAACAAGGAGAGGAGATGAGGAGGGATGAAGAGGGATGAGCAAATATGTAAGATGGTAGGATGTAGAGGTAGGTGGAGAATCAGATGGGTGGAGAGCAATGAGCCAGTGGACAGGATGGACTAGAGAAAGGCTTGGCAAGAGGCGGTAGAGTGATACAACAGACAATGGGACTCTAAGACTGTCACAAGAAGAGTAGATAAGATATCAACATAAGTGAAATAATAACTCACAGGCAGACAGACCAAAGGAGAAGAGGGGGGCACGAAATTTGGATCGGAGGTGATGAAGAACTAGTACACAAAAGCAAGGCCAGAAAGCGTCAACTCAATGGGAGCGGAGCAGGCTGCTAGATGAGGGAGGAGACAAAAATAAAGAGAAATGGAGAGGAGATAGCGTAGGACGATAGGAAACGTAGAGTGGTGGCCCTCAAAAGCAGCGAACGTGAGGTTCGACCGTTAGGAGCAAGGATGACACAGGGCAGTGGGTACGTTGAAATGAAATGAGGTCACTCTTGACGCAACAACGACCCAAATTCAGAAAATGCAGCAAGACAGAGGGTGACACAAGATTGTTGCAGTCGAGGGAATGGACGCCAAGGGCCCAAGACACAGCACGGGGCTAAGATCTATGCAAGTAGAATGTGATGAGGAACGAGGCTCTACTTGTGGTCAGCATTGATTGATGGAGTAAGGAAAGCAACAGAAACGATGAGATCGACGAATGGTGTGGTGGTGGTAGCACTCACCTTCGAGGACACGGTTGAGACAATGGCGACCCGACGTCAGAAAGTGCGGCGAGACAGAACGAGAGGCCAATGCAAGCTAGGGGAGACGAATGGCGCTAAGGCACAGTACGAGGCCCTTGAGGATCTATACGAGTAGAACTTGATGCGAATGATGTGGTGAACCAGGTATATATTCAGGAAACAATGCGTTAGACGGACAAATGGTGTTGACACAGACGAAGCGCGCGTTGTAGGTTGGTCACAAGGACGGAGGGAGATTGTAGCAAGCGATTAGCTAGGAAGACCGTGTGAACATTTCAATAGACGCGATGGCTTGCGTCACTTGCTCTCTGAACACAACCATGCCTGTCCCGACCCGTCCACAGAAACCACTTGCGGGGATTCAGTCCTACTACCAAACCAAAATCGAGGCAGCTGAACTCTTGATCAACCAAAAGACACAGAATCTGCGCCGTCTAGAAGCACAACGGAATGCGCTGAACGCCAGAGGTATGTGCGACGCCACCCCTGCGCGTGAATGCTGACAGACAGAAACGGGACGGTAGTGAGGTTGCTTAGGGAAGAGCTACAGCTTCTGCATGAACCGGCAAGTTATGTTGGTGAAGTTGTCAAGGTCATGGGCAAGAAAAAGGTACTGGTCAAAGTCCAGCCCGAGGGAAAATACAGTAAGTGTTGGTGTCACGCCTTCTCTCGTGCTCACACGTACCGTGCAGTCGTCGATTTTGACTCTGACATTGATGTTGCGCAGCTTACGCCATCGCAGCGTGTCGCACTTCGATCGGATACCTACACGATCCACAAGATATTACCAAACAAGGTCGATCCACTCGTATCACTCATGATGGTAGAAAAAGTGCCGGACAGTACGTATGAGATGGTGGGCGGATTGGATAAGCAAATCAAGGAGATCAAGGAGGTGATCGAGTTGCCAGTCAAGCACCCGGAGCTCTTTGAGGCACTCGGAATCGCGCAGCCAAAGGGTGTGCTCCTGTATGGACCGCCGGGTACAGGCAAGACGTTGTTGGCACGTGCGGTTGCGCATCACACGGACTGCAAGTTCATTCGGGTATCCGGATCGGAGTTGGTGCAAAAGTACATTGGGGAAGGAAGTCGGATGGTGCGAGAACTGTTTGTGATGGCCCGCGAGCACGCACCGAGCATCATCTTCATGGATGAGATTGACTCGATCGGAAGTTCGAGAGGAGACGGAGGGTCGGGTGGTGGTGATTCAGAGGTGCAGCGGACGATGTTGGAGTTGTTGAATCAGCTGGACGGGTTCGAGGCGACAAAGAACATCAAGGTGATCATGGCGACGAATCGAATAGGTGCGTTGGTGAGGATACGTGCGGACTGGAGGACTGACAGCACGTGATAGATATCTTGGACTCTGCGCTGTTACGGCCCGGACGGATCGACCGGAAGATCGAGTTTCCGCCTCCCGGACCAGAAGCCCGCGTGAGTATTCTGCGCATCCACTCTCGCAAGATGTCACTCCAGCGGGGGATCGATCTCAAGGCACTGGCTGAGAAGATGGGGCAGTGTTCCGGTGCAGAAGTACGTGGCATCTGCACAGAAGCGGGTGAGTACACGGTGGTAGATACCCGTCCTGTCTGACTGGTTTGCAGGGATGTATGCGCTACGAGAGCGTCGACAGCACGTGACCCAAGAGGACTTTGAGTTTGCGATTGCAAAGGTGTTGAAGAAACACCAAGAAGGGAATACGTCGGTGAACAAACTATTTTCGTAATCTTCCGGGGAGTGCGGAGGATGACGCGTACATTGCTGATGTAATCCGGAAGTATCCGAGTTGTTACAAATCAATCGAGTCCATTCTTCCTTGTCACTTGCGACATGCTCGAGCCATACAGAATCGACGACTTCTTCAACCTCGACGCCGCACCGTCGACGACCGACAGCGACTTTCTCTCTCTCTTCCTCGACGACGACTTTTCAAAGCTCCCCATCGCCCATGACTTTGCACTGACCGCCTCGCCGGGCACGTCCAGCGACGCCCACTCGCCCATGTTTGCCATCGATCCACAGCTTGTTGGTACACCCGCGACATCAAAGTCGCCTTCCGATGTTGACGACGACGACCCCGATGACGATGAACCTCCTGTACCACAGCAAAAGCTGTCCCGCAAGGGCGCAGTCATGTCAGGTGGTATCAAGAAGGCTGCCCTGCCAGACAAGGAGAACAAGGAGGGTCGGCAAAAGAAGGACCCTCAGCCACTCAAGATACTTGAGCCAGAAGACTGGCGTCCAAGCCCAGAGGAATACAAGAAAATGTCTAGCAAGGAGAAACGCCAGCTGAGAAATAAGATCAGTGCACGCAACTTTCGTGTTCGCCGCAAAGGTCACTCGGTTCCCTTACACTCGCCTATCCGTTCTAACCCCCTTTAAGAATACATCTCCACCCTCGAAGGTGACATTGCTGAGCGCGATCGCCTTATCGATGCCATCCGTGGCGAACTTGGCTCGTCCAGGTCAGAAAACATCGCCCTCCGCCAGGAGATTGCTGCGCTCAAAAAATGTCTCCTCGAGGGCCGTGCCCTGCCTCCTGACCTTCCCCCTCCTGCGGAATTGCCTCCCATCCCGGCATCCCCTCCCCCGACTCCCACGCCCGCACCTGTCACAGCCGCAGCATCCTCTTCGCCTGTGCTCACCCCAAACACCCAAAAGGATCTTCCGACTTCTCCCAGGCTCAGCAACCGAGCATTTTGGGGTGGTCTTGGTGGCATGGGAGTCACACCTGTACACACCACCTTTGTTCCGCCTATTGCCGTCCTCGCTGGCAAGGCACCCGCCACACCCTTTTCCCCCGCGAGCCCAATACTCAAACCATCCATCTTTTACGAGGAAACAATCCGACCTCGTGTCCTCCAAGAAAACCTCAACCCTGGTCTCAACGCCTCTTCTGTCCGTGGCCTCGTTGAGAAAAAGGGCTCTGCCAATATCAATCCTGCCCTCAGTGGGCTCAACAACACCATCGGACATGGTCTTGGTGCATTCGACACGTTTTCGGATGTCAACCCATTCACCTTCAAGACCCTCGATGCCTATCGCATGCAACTGTGGGGCAAGATGGCTGCGCAGCAGCATGCACATCAGTCACCGCCACAACCACATACTCCATATTCACAGCCCCAAGGATTGGCGGCCAATCTCAGACCACACTACTTCAACACCAACAGCACGGCTTCGAAAACCAGGGCTGCCTACCCAACGCCACCGGTATCTCCCTCGCTGCCTTCGAAAGAACAGGCTGTCGCGGCCACGATCGCGAGTCAGACCCTTCTTTCCAAGCTTGGCAGTGCATTCTGGGAGGCATTTTCGGGTTCTCCCTCTTACGCATCTGCATCCAAACAATTGGACGCAGACAAGGTACGCAGGGTGCTTGAAGGCCGTGCGGTTGTCAAGATTGTCGACATCGATGTCCGCCCACCTTCGCCTGTGCCATCACCATCGCTTTCTGTTTCATCGCCATCATCGTCCGCAAAGACGGACAAATGTGCGTGCAGGGTCACGGATCTTTTGGAAGAATCGATGCGTAGCTTGACGTTGGGCAAGAAATAAATTTAGACTTCGGTTTGTTTTGTACCTCTGCTTACACTCACTGATAGTGTTTTTACCCATTTATTTAATTCCTTTCGGCTTGATCGGGGTTTCCCCGTTCGTTTTCCCGCATTTCCTGGTCTCAAACTCTACACCGACTGAATATTTTTTGTAGTCCTAGCTCTCCAGTTATCGAATGCACCGTTAGGTGCCCAAATCGTCACCTTGTGAACGCCATTGCTACTTACCCATCTGTCGCATACACACACTACTCTGCCCATTCTATCTTGTTTGGAATACGTAGCATAAGAAATGAAATAGTAACGAAATGTCACGCTTGCAATTGACACTTTGTTTGGCAACAGCCTTGGAAACAAACAACCCATCTTGAACAGCTCCGTGATAAACACGGTCGACCATTTCGCACCACACACGCAGCGTGTCGTCGACGATGGCAGATGCGTCCTTCAAGGACGTCCCAGAACTTTTTGAAGTAAGACCTTGAGTGCTGGTGATGATACCCTTGTTCTCACGTCACTTTTCCAAGGTCGAAATTGGGGAAGCGTTGACGGCGCGCACCGAAAGTCTAGGTAGGTTTCTTCTTTCCAGCCGCGGTACATGACCCATCTCGCAACGGTACAGCAACCTTTCGTGAACTCGGACCGCCGGATTTGTGTCACGTCGTCAAGAGTACAGGCAGAACAGGTCAGCGAGACGTACGCCCCCCATTTTTTCTTCAATTTTGCGCATTACTCTTACGGTCTTACATAGCTCGGTTCCTTTCACTTCGTCTCTGGCGTCGACGCGAGTTCCTCTGCTTCGCTCGCAGCGTATATCAACTCGCTCACGTACGCGATCGAGGACAACTCGGCATGGTTTTCCAAGGGACCAGTCTGGAAAGTCCGAAACGGATGCTACTGCTGCTTCAATGCCTTTTCAAGGGTAGACATGCGGATAGATGTAAAGATCCCAGGCGGGGTGCACGCCTACGTGGTCGATTTGCGTGGAGAGCGGTACGTCTTTCGGTCGTGCTCGCGAGCGTCGCTGAGCCTCGGTGACAGACACGAAGCGACGGCAGAGATTTGGCAAGAGACGTACGTGTCGGCGTTGTTGCGTGCGATCTTGTATTCGGACGATCCGACGTATTGGTTGGATGCCTACCGCAAGCTGGACCCGATCACGAGCGGTGAGGGCGAGGTCAAGTTTTTGCAGGCGGTCGAGGCGCTGTTTGTAAAGGGTGCGTCGTGTCGGTGCTGTGTGGACGTGGGCTGACGCGCATATATGCAGGGTGGCAGGTCGGGTCGGATCCCGAGATCCAGGTGGCGACCCTCGTGTCGAATCATTTGACGGCGGGGGTGATCAAGTACTTTGGTGCGAGCGGGCGGTACCAGCCAGTCGCGAATCTGTTTGAGAAACTGGCGGTGAGAGAACCCGAGGTGGCATCGTTGTTGGCCAAGAGCTATATCGGGATGAGTGCGTGCGCTCTTTTGTGTCTTGGTGGGGTGCTGACGGTAGTAAAGACGAGGAGGTCAAGGCGGTTCAGATCATGTCGGCGGCGATGAAACACACGCCGCATTCGTATACGCTCTTGCATGTCCAGAGCGATTTCTTACGGTCAAAAGGCAAGGTGGCTTGGGCACTCAAGTTGGCCAAGGAGGCCGTCAACTGTGCACCGAGTGAGTTCGTGACGTGGGAGAAGCTGACCGAGTTATTCATTGACACCAAGGACTATGAGTCGGTACGTTGCTCGTCGCGCTCGTTTATCTGGACTTGGCTGATGTGGCACACAAGGCATTACTCACGCTCAATTCGTGTCCCATGTTTACATATAATGGCAAGGATGCACACAGGCCGATTCAAACTTCACGCATCCATCTCCCGTTTAGACGCCAAATAAGTGAAATTATACCTGAAAAACAAAAGACAGAGGACGACGAGGTATGTCTGTCAAGACCATGAGCTTTATGTCGCTTACATGGACATTTTGGTGCGCGATGGGCTAGGCTGATCCTGCCCTCCTTCGACTCCCAGCGCCAGGATTGAGAGGTACATGGGCACGCGCCTACTCCCTCCTCACACGCCTTGTCTCCGAGATTGGATGGGACGAGCTGCTCAAGACGCGGAGTGCCGTGTTTGTGATGGAAGAAGAGTACCGAATGCAAAAGTCACAATCCGATTTGCACAGCGTGTCTGGGAGCGGGTACGGGTTACAATCCCAGTCGCAAGGCGATGCGATGGTCATTCACGAGGATGGGACGGTGGAGAAGCAGGATTCGACAACGGTGAACAGTACTGGGTGCGGGCGGGGTGCGGATGATGACGCGTCGACGCGGGCGGTGCATAGTCCGCAGATATCAGGGACGTCGGAGGGCCAGTTGGGCGCGGCAGCGAGTATTCCGATCATCCGAGTGTCGACGGAGTCGGATATCGAGCGGGAGCTGGCGGCGGCTGCGAACGGGGAAGTGGTCGGGGACGGACAGCGTTCGTCCGCGCCGACGAACGGGGAGAACGGGCATGAAGTGACGCGTCCGGCGTTGGAGCGGCCAGTGGTCGCAGCCGCGGCCGTGGCAGACGAACAGGTGGCAGAGACACCAAAAGGAGGTCATGATGCGTTTTCGTTTACGAACAAGCGGTTGTGTGAGCGGTGGTTGGACAACTTGTTCATGGTTTTGTACGAGGTACGTTTTGGTTTCGCGACCGTGGTCGAGATCGACATTGTTTCCTAGGACTTGCGCGTCTGGACCATCTTCCGCGCCGAGGTGGCGCATTTCAAAACGCAGCATGTTGCGTACCGCAAAACGGGGTTGGAGTGGGAAATTTTGGGCGATTTGGGGTTGCGATTGCATCACAAGGAAGAAGCCAAGGAAGCCTATCAGCGGTGTCTCGATACGACACGGTACGCGCAAAAGCCGTGGGCAAAGTTGCTGGAGATGTACGCCGACGAAGGGGACATCACCCGGACGATTCAGACGGCGATTCGTGTGGCTGCGTATCAGTATGCAGATTATACCGAGATGACGGTACGCCCGTTGCTTTGTCTTGTGAGCGAGCTGACCGGATGGACAGTACCCGACATTGATTGCGAGATCGTTTTTCAAGCTGGGCCAGATTCACGGACATGCCAAGATCGCATTTACGTTGTTGAGCATGGGCCTTCCGGATGCGGTACTCAAGATTATGGACGGATATTTGCAGTATGGAAAGACGTTCAAGGTGGAGGGGTATGACTTTTAGAATGGCATGTGACGGGTCACGGGTTGAAGCGGAAACCGGTTTCGGTGAAATAGGGTGGCAACAAACCTCCTGTTGCCACCTAATCCCTTTTTTTCCACTCGACGTCCTTCATCGTTGGCCTTTGTCTATTTTCTGCACGTACTCGAAACTAGAGCGTATTGAAGACAATCGTCTACCGAGAGAATAGTGAAGAACGCGAGAGAAAAAGGGCGACGACAAGGGCGACAATATGTCTGATTCACCCATCCGCCGTTTCTCGACGGCGAGCCCAACGAATCATTTGAAGCGAGAAGAAAGCCTGATCAATGCGTACGAGGCCGAAGAGGAGCGGATCATCAACGTCTTGTCGCGCAAACTGGAGCAGGTACGTTGCTCGCTCGCGCGACATTGCGTGTCCTGATCACACTCAACAGCTCCGGGAGGAAAAGATCCAACTGGAGAATGTACTCGAAGCCGAGAACGAATCCCACGTGAACCGGCTGAACCGGGAGTTGTCTGCGCTGCGTGCACAAGCGCAGAGTGGGTACCGGAATGGCAATGGGAGCGCGGGTGCGAGCGTTGCGTCGTCTCCCGAGGCTGTCCGTGCACCGTTTTTGAGCGGACACGATCCGACGGCGCCGAGTGTGGAGGTGATGTTGGAGGCGATGCGACGGGAGAATGACCAGTTGCGGACGAGGCTGGTGGACACGGAACGAGACTATGTCCGGATTTCGCGGTTAAACGATATCTACCGGGAAGAGCTGTTGGAGTTGCGACGACGGGTGCGTGTGGGGTGTCATCTTGGATTGGGTTGGCTGACGACGGGGATTAGCTTGGGTTGTCGGTGGACAATCTGGTGGGGTTGACGCCTTCGGATCCGTTTTCACAGCCGACCCATCGACGGTCGGTGTCTGGGCTGTCGTCGCCGAGTGCAACGTCGGTGGCGAGTGCACGGCATGCGGTGCCTATTCCGTCGCATGGGCATGGTGTGCCCATCCCGAGACCGTCCTCGTCGATCCACCGACCGGTGAACCACGCATCGGAGACGACGACGCCATTGTCGCGTTCACCTTCGTCGACCGAATCGCCATCGCCATTTCCACTTTCACCAGTGATGTCGGCGCATGCACCTGGAAGCGGGAGTTTGGTGAGTAATGGGACGCATGTGACCACGCCGTCGTCGTCATCGGTACAGTCGGGGGTTGTGCCTGGGACGTATGGGGTGGCGTTGACGTATCCGAGTGTGCCGCCGCCGTCGCTGTCTTCTTCGTACGGCTCGCCGGTGGTGTCTTATTTTCCGAGGGGGGAGTCACCTGGGGAGGGTCTGAGCCGCCGAGGGTCTGGGTTACATGGACGCGGTGCGGATATCGGTGGTGGGACAGGGTGGCGACATGCGAGGAGTGGGAGTCGGCGAGACAGTGTGGAGCGGGGGGCAAGGATTGCAGAGACGGGGTCGCTGGTCAGGCCGAGGTCACGGGCTGGCAGTCGGAGCGTGGCGTCGACGGTCACTGAAAATGGCGGCGACGGGCGGTGAAGCAGCTCAGACATACGGACAGGGGCTATATTTCCGGATTAGTCGAACAATATCGCAATGTGGCTGTGTTTTCATTGGATTTGGAGCGGCTGTGTTTCAGGGTCCGATTGCCTATTCGGGTCCGTTCTGTTGGGGTGAGTCACGGGACGGGGACTGGGCGGAAGTATAAGAAGGCGGGAAACGAAAATCCTCGTCAGATCCCTCTCTTTTTTTTTTTTTTCCATGGCATATCAATACCCGTTCATTCCTGGGCACTCATCCATGTCGTCGTCACCCCAGACGACATATCGTTGGGATGACGGTGACGCGCACCGACAACAACAACAGCAGCAGCATCTTGAACATCAGGTTCTACAGCACCCACTGCAGCATCAACCAGAACAGAATCGTGACGTGTATGTCCCTACGCCGACAACGACTACCGTACCTCTCCGAGAGCAGGTCCCTATAGTACCCAGTCAGGATCCCAGACGTCCTGGTTCAAGTCGTGTCGTTGAGGATGATGAGTCGCAGCTCCGTCTGCAACATGTGTCTGTGCCAGCCCTCTTGAAGCCTGAGCACATGAGACCACCCATGATTGATACCACTCGTGCGTATCATGTCGGAACAAGTGCGAGCCCTCCATCTGGCCCCCCTTCTGCGGGTCCAAGTAGCGGATTTCACGGTGCCATTGGGCCAGTACGTGCACGCATATCCCCTGTGCATTCGAATCCTCGTGCACATCCGTATCGGCGACCCCAGAGTGCTGCTGGCGTGGTAATCGCGAAATCGAGAAGAGAGCATGAAGACACTCAAAGTGTGAGACTAGGTTCTTCCGCGAGCACCTCGGTGCAGGGTCCCCTCTCAGCAACAGCGTCGACACCGAGGGCACTCCCTGCTGCTGTAAAGATGATCTCGACAGTCAAGTGCGTCTTGTTCGTTTGGTTGGAAGAGATGCTCACGCGTCTGTGACAGAGGATTGATTAACCCGAGCTATTCCCAAGCGGGGACCAACCTTGTAATTCGTACAGACCTACACTTCAATAGCGAGACGAACATCCTAACTGCATTGTGTGAGCTCCCCGGTCGATCCAAGAACGACCTCACCGTCGTCCTCTCGACCAATGCGATGAATCGGGTGAAGCAGATCGTTGTTACTGCGAAAGCATCCCAGGACATGGCCCGTGATGGATATGTTGTAAGGGAACGCAAGTCGGGTGGTGTGTCGCGCACGTTTGTTGTCCCAAGTGGAACCACAGTGCGTCTGCCTGCTTGTCTCACCCTGCTCACGTCCATACACATGGTGTTTCTGTGCAGGCCGACGACATCACCGTCGAGATGCACGACGGCCTGCTTTCCCTCAAAATCCAGTTTCCGCCACCATCATTAGAAGACGATTCCGAAGAGATTATGATACGCTGAGTGCTTGGTAGATCCTGCATCGTCTGACTTGATCGCCGTTTCCCTTGCTTGCATTGGTCAGCCCAGTTACCCCTGTCTCACGTGGATCTTTCGATTTACTTCTCCGTCGCCACTCACTGACTGATCCCCACTCTGCCCTTTATTCAGCCCTCAAAAAAAAAGATGAAAAAAAGACCGTTCATGGCCAAGATGTTTTGTTGCTCTCTGTATTCTGATCCAACTCGCAGCACGCTCGCATTGCTCTTTAGTTTTCTTTACTTTATTCATACCTAGGCTCGCTTGGACCTTTCTTTCTTCCTTGTTGTCGTTGGAGTATATCCCTGTAGCAATGCCTCACTAGCGTAGAGTCCTGTTGTTATACTTAACGCTATACTCGTCTATACTTGTCAGTACAACACCCGGTAGCCACGTCTCGTTATTCGAACTCGTGTTTCGTCGTGGGACGGTGTTGGTGGTTTGTGCACGGGAATAAGCTTGGGTTGAGCTCGGCGGTGGCATGGCGACCAACGTCTAGACCCTATGCGTCTCGTTGGGGCCGACGTTCGTCCGCACGCGCGTAATCGGTGGGAGTAGAGCGATGACCCTGTCGGCCATCGTAGTCGCCCGATACTGCGTCCGCGCAGGCCACGTGTTGAGGACCAACAGAGGTGCGACCTGGCAAGTCTAGAGCTGTTATGACATCCGCGCGTGGATGGATTGGCCGGCGGCGATTTGGCGCGGTGTCGTCGCGCTATCGGATTTGCGGGAAAAAAGAAAGGAAAGGGACTTGTACTGGAGATCTTCGCGACGAGATCGCTCTGCAGACTTTTTTTTTTCGCATCCTTGACTCCGGTGTTGATTCGACGAGCGACGTCGCTCTTCTGGTAACCTGATTCAGACCACCGCTCGTTGACCAATCGGCCTACTCGGGGAACGAGGAAAGAATTGCGCGAGACTCGCTAAAACGTGTTGGAATCTAAACCACTAAAAGAATAGACCATCAGACGCGCTCTGAAAAAGGTGACCATGGTTGTGCAATTGCGATTACTATAATGCCGCACTATCGTTTGAGCGGACCTACTGTACTCGACAATCGGGGGGTCAACATATCCATTATTGTAGTTTAACGGACACATACCTATCGTTTCACCAAGCAGGAATGCTTTGGTACGCCTCTATCAGCAAGTACTCTGGCTAACTTGACCAAAACATTATTGGAAAATCTTTGTCTGTCATTCCAGATGGAAATTCAACAACCTATTCGTGGGTCATCTGGTAGACTTGAATCCTTTGCTCGTGAGGCTTTCTTTCATTATGGGCGCTAATGACCTTGGCCGGATTTTTGCGGACTTTTGCACGATTGAGCAGTGGATCGTCGGGAGGCAAGATGCCAGAGATTAGGCTTAGGTAAGAACAACCACAGTCCTCCCTTTGACAGTGAGCAGAGAAAACGAACGCGGACATCGACTGGCTTCTTGTCGCAGGTATAGGATATTCCATACCCGATTGATCGCGCTGTGATTCATATTGAAGGCAGGAGAAATTGGAATATCAGTTTCTTGCCAAAGAACTTGTAAGTGAACGTTCATTAACCACTAAGCAATTACCGTAGCCTCGAGACAGAAGCCGACGATGCAGCCCGTTTTATGCGACACGTTCCCGGTGGGTACAAAACAGAAGCAGACTCTTTGACACGTTGCGCAAAGCGTCCATCAACGTCGACGTTCCTCGCTACACTCGCTCGTGCTTCAGAACTTGATTCGTTCATGCCTGATGGCCGTCTCCCACACTACGGCCAATTTATGGCGCCTAGCCCGGTTCTATCGTCATAAGACGATGTGGCTACCCAAGTCAGCCGCCAGACCGGCTTGGGGGGTTCACCGGGACACCTTTGGATTCCACGCAACTAGTTGCGCTTAAAAGCCTGCAGGTCGATACACTCTCGTGCCAAACTCTCCTGCTATGCTCCTGGAGTCATGCGCATTGCTGCTGTCAGCATCTGTCTTTTCCTCGCTCAAGTTCGTACAAGCTCAGTCTCAACAAGCAAATGGTACGATGCAAGACAGCTGGCCTCGGGTGTATCCCGGAATACCAGCGGGCGATTACAGTCCAGAATGGCAGAGCTGTATGTCCTGATACGATAACCCTGTTTCATCTTATCGCGATGTTCTCGTAGACTTTCAGGTGACAGAGAGTCTTCCGAATGTGACTTGGCCGCTTGCTCGCAACTGGGCTGGCAACATTCCTGTACAGAGAGCTGATCATCCAAATGACACCCTCTTCTTTTGGGCTTTCGAGTCATCGAATGGTTCGTTTACTGCAAACAGCAGTGAACCTTGGGGAATCTGGCTCAACGGAGGGTGGGTTTATGAGCGCATATATGGTGCATGGTTGATGTATCTGCACAGTCCTGGTGCTTCGAGCCTCGTCGGACTCTTGTTCGAGGTCGGTCTTCACTTTTTTCCACATTGTCGTTGTATTGACGCAACTTAGAATGGTCCATTTCAAATTCTGAGTGACTATTCAGTCGTGGAGAATCACTATACATGGTCCCAAGTTGCGGATTATGTTTGGATCGATCAGCCAGTGTATGTTGAGGTTTTCGTCTTCGCTCTAGCGAGTTCACTCCATTTTGTTGAAGTGGAACAGGGTTCAGCACAGCTGACGCCGCTGGGTATGGCAAGTACGCGACACTCTGTCATTGTCTCGTTTTTGACATCACACTTAGTTGATAACGAGGAACAGCTCGGTGCTGATTTCGTAAGGATCAGCAACGCACCGAGGCTGTGCCTAGTTAACGAATCGACAGATGGGTTTCCTGCAAAATTTTGTAAAGGTGTTTCCCAATCTCGCCACACGACCTTTGTATCTCACTGGAGAGAGTTATGCTGGAACATTTATAGTAAGCCCAAGTCTCTCCGTCACACAAGCAGATTTGGTGATGTCTCCTCAGCCCTATATCACTAAAGCATACTTTGAGATGGATAGCCCACCCGTTCATCTCGCGAGAATTGCCATTGGGGATGGAGCCATGACGTCTTTGCAGACATTCGCTGAGTTGCCCGTGGTAAGCGTGCTTGAGACGTACCCACAAATAATCGGGTATGATCCCCAGGTATTCGAGTACTTTGAAGAACAGTGAGTTCATGATTCTGTGGACGGTTTGAGTCATGCTCATCTTTGAATTAGGAGTACACTCTGTGGGTACAACCTGACCCTCGAATACCCCCAACCTGCACACTTTCCGACTCTCATGCCTTACGGTTTTGGAGGATCCTCCGACAAGGCTAGCAAACTCACGAGACGGAGGTTTGTATATGAAGCAAGGGATCGGTTTACTGCAATGCTCGATGAACGAGGTGATGCTTTCATGGAACGTGACGATCGCTTCCACGCCCGTGAAACCTGGAAGCGCAACCTCGCTGGCCGTACGAATGGAACCATCGATCCTTGGTATCAGTGCGACCTATATTCCGAAATGGTCGACTACGCCATCAACTTCACCTTTCCTTGGTGTATGTTTCCATTCTTCTTCTCCTCTCGATCATCCACTCCATCACGCCTCTCCAAGCGTTGGGCCGTGAGTTTGATTACTACAACATTCCCGATGCGTTGAGCCCCGAGGCAACGATGGATGCGAGCGTCTTTCTCAATGGTTCGTCTGTCAATTGTTGTTGACCGGTTTCATTCTCATCTATATCCGCCAAGATGCTCGAACACGAGCGGCGATCCACGCACCGACGAGTAAAAATTGGCAAGAAGTCATTCCTTTTCCGTTCGCGCCCAGTAACAGTCCCAGTGAGTATCTATTTCTCAGAGTTCACAATGATGAATGCAAACATTTTGCAGCCAATCAATATGGAGATCCGAGTGAGCTTCGATTTTTCTTACGACCGTGTAAAGGGTCCACTGACGATCCATGTCGTGCTCCAGGTGTAGAGTGAGTAACTGTCTCGACTCGGTGAATGATGAGGTGTTCAGATAGGCTAGACCTATGGCATTCCTCTCGGACCTTGCGACAAACGCGACAGCGCACAACATGAAAATCGTCATATATTCTGGAAACGATGATTCCCTAGTTCCACACTTGGGTTCGCAGAGTAGGTTCTTCCTTGTTACGGTCGTTCCTGCGTGCTCATTTTGCCATACAAGTCACCATTCAGGTACGACATGGCACACGCTGCGCCTTTACAAATATAAACCCCTTTATTGCACAGAACACGACGTTTGGTGGTATACAAGGTTTCACGCGCAAACCAGACACTCCGTGGTACAACGATGCAGGAGAGGTCGGTGGGATCGTCCATCAGGAACGCGGATGGACCTATGTCCTAGTTGCTCACGCTGGTCATCTCCTCGGGTACACAAACCCCATCTCCGTGAGGATCTCTCGAGACAGCAGGTTTCCTCTTGCCTAACGTTCCTGTTCAGGCTCTCACCCTGGCTCGGGAATTCATCTTTGGTAACAACGACACTGGGCTGGTCATCAACACTAGTTCTGGAAGGGTCTCTGTTGTCGGAGGCGAAGTGTCTTCTCTCGGGAACGAGATCATGACTGGCCAAGCGGCGATCTATTATGGGAAAGCGACGACGGCGTCCAGTTATTTCTTCCCAACATCCACCGTCGAGGCATGGAACTCGTATATTGCGACGGCAACTGCGGCGACGGTGGTGAGGAGGACGAATCGGGCGAGCGCTTCCGTTTTGAGGCTGAAGAAAATGACCGTTGGGATGGTGTTGGTGGTCGTGCTTGGGATGTTGTGTGTGTTTTGAGATCATTTCTTCTCCTTTTTCTGTCTCGAGGATCGATTACAGGCATGCACTGAAAAGTGTTGTAAACAAACCGTGGGTCATGTCACGGTTATTTTGATGTGATGCGTAGCAATGGCAAACTCGATTCTGTGCGGCATGACCAATTAACGAGAATGGAGCGAAGAGGACGCTGGCCACCTCTTCAGAACCCCATGACACCGCAGTCGTACTCAGTGTGGACGATGATGTGTCCGTACGTTCTCTCCATCCTGGTGCGCTTATGGCCTGACGAAATCTAAAGGCCACAGAGTACACAAAAAGGTTACTGCTACTCGCTAGTAACAAGGGCCCAGAAAATTCCCAGTGTGAAAGTTCTGCATTGATAGCGAACTCGTCCTCTCCAAGGCTCGAGGGTGATTGATGTATGAATAGTTGATGAACTGCAATGTTCTTCGCCTGTTCTTGCCTCCAAGCCACTCTATGCAGGAATGCAAGACCGGTTTCTGGACATGCTCTGCCTGGGACATGGGTGGAGGAGGAGATCAGTGTGAATATCGGTGAGGTAGGTGCTTGTGAATCGCATTCACACTCTCCGACGCCTCTTTTCGCACCGCATGTCTGGAAGTTGATCACCTCGTCAGACTACCGCTCGACGTAACACTGGCTCGATCACACGTACAGCAACTGCGATATACCGTCTGCAGACCATTTCTGCCTTTCTTCAAACTGCACCGACCTGTGAGCTGGATGTCCGACCGCAAGAGATGGAACAGACATACCGTGTGGGCTGCTGACAGGTTCCTTCAACAAATTCAGGTTCATTGAAGACGCCGTCCGGTGCGGCTTCTTCCTTGGTCTCGTCCACAGGGGAGACTCGTCCCTGGACCCCCTTGCTTGGGAGCTGCGACTGGGCAAGCGACGCAAGAAGGGATAGGGAGGCGATGATGAAGCTGAATACAGCGGCGGAAGTGCAAGATGTGCTGATACCCATCCTGTTTGCGACGAGTGCGTCCTGACTGATATTTATACGTGGCATTCTCAATGATGGGGCTACGACCGGCCCCGAATCGGGAGGTGTGTGCTCGGTCATGCGCGCACACAGAGCCACGTCAATATCACACTCGGTTGGTCTGTTGGTCTATCCAAACGTACGCGCTGGTGACCCGGTTAGCAGTATTTGCACTGCAATGACAAGTTCCATCCGCATCCCTTCACTGACATGTCTCTATCTGGAATGAATAAAGCTCTGCCCGACACCCACCAAAATAGGCGGGGACCGGAAGGATGTGTCCGTTAGGCGGATTCATTCTTCCTTGTCTAATGCATTCAAACTCGGCACTGTCCCTTGATGTCTCGATCTTGTAGTCGTGCTGCTTGCATGATTCTCAACGGACACATCAGAGATCCATACATCGCCGTCTTTTGGACGACCATGAAACCCCTATATTGGAATGGATCTCTACCGGCGGCGTTACCCTACCCCATTGCTTCGTCGTACCGTTCATGCGTTATCCGCACATCGCCGTCCAGCTGCGGCTCTTCAATTACCTTTACGACACGCCACCAACCGGGGACACACCCCAATTTTTTCCCAAATATCCCGTGTGGTTGGGAAGCTGTACCAGAGGCGACTCCATCTCCCAGGTCATTAGTATGGAGATGTGGCTGCGGTTGGTACAAGGACGCAAACAGGATGATTGTCGTTGGGCTTCCTTAATTATCAGACTGTTGATCGCAACCTTTTCGCTGATGTATAACGACTTGGCACGCTCCTCAGACGTGTGCAAATTCTGAACCGTGCCTACACTTTTTCCATATGACCATCGACGACGACTAAATCACTGTAACTGCCGATTGGTAAACCAGCGTTCCAAGGTCATGGACCAGTGGTAAGCATTCAACGATACACCGTTTGAACGTCGAATCAACTCCCTAGATCGCACGACAGGTACTGATCAAGTAGATTTCACGACATGACACACCAGGAAACGGGAAAATGTAATCATTTCTGCGAGAAAAAGTTATACAGTGTAGACCATCAGCACTACAAGTATTGGCAGACTGGCAACAATTGCGCATAAGGATGTGGATGTTCTATGTTAGTCAATCAGTAAAGGGACGAAAGCAGAGGAAATAAGTATTCACAATCTCACTGGAGATCCAATGACATCTGTTTGACTTCGTCCACAATTGCCTTCAGTTTGGCCTCCCCAACATCGTCCATTACGTTATAGCTCCATCGTTCCGCAGGAGCAGTGTCAGTGACGAACTCGGGGTCAGAGGCGATGGCCTTCGGCTTAAGTCTGCCATCATTGGTTGTCAACTCGTACACAGCGAACTGGGTACCCATCGCGCTTATGCCAAAGAGTTTAGGGATAGGGATAGTGCCGGAAGAAAACTCGAGAAACCTGGCGCGCATCTGTGAGTCCGCGGAAGCGCGAGTGTACTTATTATCGAGAGACACGTAGGTCTTGATTTCGAGGAAGAAAACAGGGACTTGTCTTTTCCTGACGATGTAGAGAACCGTAAAGTCCAAAGACCCGGCGATTTGCTTGCACTGAGGGGAGACCTGGTAATGTTCACTAACGGGGAAGAGGGTGCCCAGGAGCGAATTGTAGGGACCATAGAATTCACTCTCGTTCGACGTGAAGAGATTCACGAGATCGAATTGTTCACGGATAGCTTCGTCCCAAACCATGTCTGGGGAAGGCGTCCATCAGGAGCTCGACGAATTATGAAAAACGACTTACTCTTAGCAAAGAATGTTGGAGATGTTACTGACCTCCGACCGCCAGCAACACCCTTTTATACGGGGAGCTGTGTGACATTAGATAAGCCACAGCCCATATCTTTGACACCATGTTCGTGATTTGATTAATCTCCATTTTATTCGCATATCTGCAGATCTTGACCCCACAGAGCTAGGCGCAAATCGTGTCCATTACGCGAATTTATGGTTAAACCCATTCGAAACGGCTATTGTTCACGAATGTCTCAGTGTCTTGTCACCAGATCTAGTCATCGTTTTGAATTGGAGGGTCGTGCCGGTTGCATCCCTTCGAGCAAGTAGCTCCGCGTTCGGAAAGGCCACCATGATAGACGTGCAGTGTCAATATGGTTGGAAGGACCCAAGGAAGGTGGACATGGAACTCAGCCAGGAAACTGGCTAGGTCACACGCAACTGCATGCTACCACCACCAGCGGCGACAACGGCGAGGCATAGTAGCGCACCACTATCACCAACGGGGACGCCGACAACCGCGAGGTGGGCGCAACGGCACCATCATAACCAACAACGATAACGGCGACGGCGGTGGCAGCGCAAAAGCGCGCCAACCACAACAACGGCGGCGATGGCGAGGTTGGCGCAACGGCACCATCATCACCACTAACGGCGAGGGCGAGTCGGGCGCAAAGGAAAGTCCGTGATAACGACGACGGCGACGGCGCAAACGCCCACCACCACTGCCAGTACGACGACGAGGAGGGCGGGGATGCACAACAACACACCGCCGCCACAAGCACGATGACGATGACGATGAGGGTGAAGGCGTGGCAGGCGCAACTGTGCGTCGCCACCACAGCAGCGACGACGGTGGTGATGGGAGCGCGAGTGCGCACCACCACCATAACGACGGTGATGGTGGCGTTGCTGCAACGATGCACCACAAAAGCGAGGCAGGCGCAGTGGCACGTTGCCACTGCCATCACCACCAAGGGCGAGAGAAGCGTCAATGTGGACCATCAACAGCAACAAACGACGGCGAGGCGGGCACAACGGCAACACCGCCACCACGCAATGACCGCGAGGGGGGGACGCGCAACTGCATTTCACCACCACAGCGACGACAAGGTGAGGGATAGCCCACTACGAGCAGGACAACAACAACCGCGAGGCGGGCGCAATGGCAGTACGAGCCTGGGCTTGAGCCCATTGAAGCCTGACATGGTCCCGACCCTGACCCTGGGTGAAGGCTTAGTGTCAAGCCCAAACCCTGCCAGGCCCGACCCAAGCCCGCACCTCACTTAGTAGGGTTGCTGCTTGTTCGTGGGAAAACATCGGTGTACATCCCGTGGCAGTGGTTAGTCTTGTTTCACTGTTGTCTAGCATTTGGCGATAAACGGATCTTCTTGTCTTCTAGCCACCATGTAACTCGTGTTTTCAAACGTGGCCTGTATCTTATGCCGTTTCCCTTCAATGCATCTACTGTACCATCGTTCCTGTCATTGACAAGGCCCAGGAACTTTTCCTGGTTGGTTTACTCCATATTGAGTCCCTCGGGGACCGTCGTTTGTTGGCCGTGACCACCGACAAAATCAAGAATCACATCACCTACTGGACCGCGATCGTGCTTGATGCGTATGTGACAAGATAAGACCCCGGACGGCACAAAGCTGTGGCTCCGGCTGGTTGTACAAGCGTGCGCGCAGCTGCAACGCGGAAAACATCGAAACATTGTGGTACGCTACGTTCCTTTGACCCTTTCATTTTCTTTGACTGCACTGTTTCTTTCATGATTATAATGCTTTGTATACGAATTCGATTTTGTTCGCATCATGAGGTATATATACTCCACTTGCATGTACAATGCCCCTCAGTCCGTTGCTCGCATGCACGTCGATTGAGGTGAGCCACTCATTCCTACCACTGCCTTGTGGCATGCTCACTGTCTGTCATAGTGGACTGTTGACCGCACCTTTTCACTGATGGATGACAACTTGGCACACTCCTCAGACGTGTGCAAATTCTGAACTGTGTTTTACCACACGACCGTCGACAATGTCTACTACTGCCGTTGAATATTACAGCATTTCAAGGTCATCAAACTGGCGTAAGCATTCAACATGTACACAGAAAGGTTACTGCTATAACGAATATTAAATATGATCAATGTCGTAGGTATGACAATTGTCCAGGATTGGATGTCTTGTCCCTTGAAGTAAATCAGTACGATGCAGGACAAGGACATGTCAGAAGAAGCTATAACACAACATGAGATCTTGCACGGCGCGGTGGGTGGCAATGGGCATCATACACCGTTCTCGTAAAGCCTGCTCCAGCTGACTCCGCCTATCCTTCACTTTGTTAGAACGAGGGATAATGTCAAGGGCAAGACATCCCAAGAAATGTTGATACCGAGCAAGATCATGGAAACGTTTACCAGTCATCGACCAGTCTGAAAAACACACACGACACGACGCTGGATCGGGAATGTGAGCACCAACGAGGGGCAGCTGTTCGGGAGGCGTCTTAAGGTCGACCCACAGGTTCACTGCAGGATAAGATACGCGGACGAACGGCATCTACCTTCCCACGGATCTCGACGGGTTCTATCTTGATCTGTTCTATCCAAAGTGGGGTGTTTTCATTTCTGTGCCAGACGGGGCCGTGAGTCCCTGTTCGTTGGGTCGCATGGGTACGGATGAGACACGCATCGTTGGCGAACTCGTCTGATCCACGACCGTTACACCAGGCTAGGGAGCTGGCGTATGAGATTGGTGAGCTGTTTTATTCGCGCTCTGACAGCGAGAAACTCACGTGGCGGATAGGTTGGAGAGTGTAGCTCCATCCTGCGAGTCTCTGTGCTGTCTAGCTGGTGTCTGGTTGACGACTTTTTCAGACGACCACTCATAATATCAAATTGAAAGTACCAACGTGTTGTGATGTTATACACACGACACTGCAAATCGTAGACCCATCAAAAGTGAGTGTTGCAAAGCCACAGAATGAGGAACGGCTGTACATACCTCACGAGGGACTACTTTATCTCTTGTCTGGACCCCGACTGGTGCCCGTTCGCAGTCCGCCAGGAGGCATGCACCCCATCACCACCATCTCTGAACAGACTGAGGATTTCACCTGACACCACCAGTGCCCCATGCCTCAGAGCAGGGACTTGATGCCAATGGGACCGTCTCCAAAGTAAATTGTATCGATGTTAAAGGTTCGAACGTCACTGCCTTGATTGTTGGCCATCTCGAACATAACTTCTGTCTCTTCCAAGAGCGCAGCCAGCTCTCGGATCCTTCTCTTTGGCCTTAATTGGCACCGGGTGACGGAAGACCCGAGAAGGGTCAGGGAAGTGGCCATGAAACCAAATGCAGCTGCGAAAATGCAAAATGGGGTGATAGCGATGGTGAGCGAGTCTTGAAAGGCGTCCTTGAACGCCGCTGCCTCCATCCCATCCTGTAGCAAAACTAGTGCTTGAACCCTCTTGCCTGGGAGCTGCGATCGAAATATCTTGACGAGCATCGCAAAGAGAAAGAGGGGGGTTATGAAGAAGATGGTAGCAAATGTGAAGAATGCGTTGGTACTCTTCTCGTTCGCAACGAGGGCGTCTTCTGGGGCTGAAGCGTGTCGCTCCGAGCTGGTATTTATGCGTTGAATTCCAGACAGCCTGTGCAGAATGCACTACAATGGGCGCTGACGTGTCAACATGTAGAATGGAGCTCTTGACCCCACAAAACTAGGCGCGAATCGGGAGGACGTGTCCATTACGCGAATTCATGGCCAAACCCATTCAGAATGACTTGAATGTCTCAGTGTCTTGTCACCAGTTCTGGCCATCGTTTTGAACCGGAGGGTCGTGCCGGTTGCATCGCTTTGAGCAAGCAACGGACGTGCGACAATCGTCATCGCTGAGGCGGCACAAACTCGCAGACTGGAGTCGTAGTGAGGCTTGAACGTTTGGCACCCTAGCTTAGAACAGTAGACGATGTTGAAGATAGCAAGGCAATATGCTATTCGAGCAGAGTGGGGAAGATGTACCATCGCATAACACAAATTCAGCGCCAGCGTCTAAAGTGCCTTTTGAGTTGAGCATCAAGCCCTAAGTTGAACTCCACATCGCCTTGGTGTTTTGGTACATGATTTCTTGCGATTCCTGTTTATTCGCTGCTGCTGAAGTTTTGAAGGACGACCGCGTCCTGTTTTGAAGCGAGTAAAGGATGGCCTCTATGGGTCTCGCATGGAATATACGACGGTATTGGCCTGCATTTTGAAGACTGGAAGTGCACAACGGGAACCTGTGTTTTGAGAATCGAGGTTCATGAGACTCATAAAGTCGTCGAATTGACTATTTACTTGCAGACTTTGGCACCAAATCGGCATTCATTTCGATGTCTCTACTACGAATGTTCTGGTCAACCGCAGAAATATCCTCCCCTTGAAATTATTCCTGTGTAAGATGTCTCTTCTAGGGATTCTTGTCCATTCTTATAAGCAGACTTTTTTATTATAGAATTCAATCCTTGAAAATGTCCTCGTTCGACTACCAGTAGTTATTAACTACCAGTTGCTCTTAGCTCTTAGCCTGGTGGCGTGATAAATGAAGGTAAGACTCGGAATATTAGCTCCTAGTGTTTGAACATCTCATTCAGTATCCCTGGCAGCGTAAATGTGGCCCAATATACCCTATGTGGTGTCAACCTACTCCGGCGTGCTCGGACCTATTACTGGATAAGACAAGAATCGCTGGCAGCTGGGGCGTTCATACTAACAGGAAGATATCGCCATTGGTACGATAATTCCTACCACATGGTACGGACAACGTGGGGAAACATTGGGGGCGTACACATCCCATGACAGTGGTTAGTCTTTGTCTTGTTTTACGATTGTCTAGCAGTTGACGATTAACGGATCTTCCCCTCCTCTAGCAGCACTGCACGATAGTTCCAGAGCACCTTCTCATTGCGATGCAAATGCCTCATCAGCACTGAAGTTCCTCCATGTAACCCGTCTTTCCAAACGTGCGTCTGCATATATCATCGATACAGGCACCAGCCCAGGACCTTTGCCTGGTTGGTTTACTCCATATCGAGGCCCTCAAGGGCAGTTCTACGGTGCCAACGGGCCATGAGTTTGTCGACCGCGACCACCCGCAAAATCAAGAATCACATTATCTACCAGGCCGTGATGCGTACGTGACAAGATGGGACCCCAGACGGCATAAAGCAGTGGCTCAGCTGTGGTGCCGGCTGAGTTGTGGATGACGAGTACAAGCGTGCGCGCAGCCGCAACGCGGAAAACATCGAAACATTGTGGTACGCTACGTTCCTTTGACCCTTTCATTTTCTTTGATTGCATTGTTTCTTTCATGATTATGATGCTTTGTATACAAATTGGACTTTGTTCGCACCATGGGTATATATACTCCACTTGCATGTACAATGCCCCTCAGTCTGTTGCTCGTGTGCACGTCGATTGAGGTGAGCCACTCATTCATACCACCACCTTGTGGCATACTCACCGTCTGTCATAGTGCTAGTGTTTTGGTAGCACCGCTCGTAAACCGAACGTACGTTCGACTCTGATAATGCATGCTGACGGGCGTGCAAAGTGCCACTGGCAAGTTCCAACTAACTCAGAGGCAAAAAATACAACGACACGATGCTGTTGGCGACATATTTTAGTGCGGGATGTGGCGCTATGGGAGAAGCTAGAGTCTCCAAGAATGCGTCGAATCATTCTTAACCACCTCGGCGGAACTATTACGATGAAGACGACGAAGGTCCATGGCGTTCAGCCCGGGTGGCGGCGAGCACGAATGTCTCGCTTTCCTGATTGGGATTTTACTCGACTCCTTGGTATGACCAATATTTTTTCCTTACTGCTTTTTAGTAAACTTTAGTTCTCTAGGACGTAGGGCACCCGTGTTCTGCAGGCTGTTACTTTCATCCTCGCGTTCCGGACCCTTCTACTCCTGTCCACACAGACCCGCCGTGGGGTCCAATTTGACGTCCGGGATCCTGCTGTTTCCCGAGCAGGTAGGATACACACCAAAGCATAGTGGAGTTGCGCTTGTCACTAGGGATGGGTTGTCCGTGAAGATCCAGTGCGTGATTCCAACTCACCTGGATGACTTACGATAAAGCAAGCCGAAAATAGCCTCCGTGACATGGAACTAGTCCGCCAACCTTCCATGGACAAAGTGTAAGCGCTGCCACCCCTTTCAGACTCGCCCCGCTTATGTTCTTTCAGAGTGGACGAACACAAAGGGTTTCAGGTCCATCATCCTCTGCCCATCACTGCACAGTCTAGCTTGTTTTCCTCACGTGAGCCTGTCTCTATAAATTGGCTCACTCAACAACTAACTTTTCGCCCATTCTTTTCTGAATTAGGACTCCACGAGTGCCTGCTTCGTCATATATATATCTCGCTGTTCATCCCTGACGTGGATATCGCCTACCATCATCCCGTCACCAAACTAATCGCATACCGGGAATGGAATACGGTGACCGTTTTCCGATGCATGGCCTGTGAGAGCCAGGAGCAGGATGGAGGGATGGACTCTGTGGACGACGAGGACGACAAAAAGAGTGAGGGAGAACGCGAACACGATGGAGATGATGAAAAGCACGAGGAATACGACGATGACCTCTCTCTAGTGCCACTTCCCTCCCTCCTGCAGTCTCTGGAAGCACAATGCACTCTCCAGGTCATCAACTTGGGGCCTGTTCATCGCTATGGTGGACGACGAGGCACATATCCGCGCTGCGCACATTTGACGGACAGCCATTCACCCGCATCATATGGCTCCACTGCACGATCCCCACCAGGACGAACCCGCGCGCGATGTACGATTGGCATTGGACGGCGACACAGGACGCACGGATGCAACGCCTGCATTTGGTCCATCCTGTGGCTGCTCTCAGCATGCCCATTGGGAAAACGGCTATCCGGCCCTACAAGTCGCAAGCTGCCCGTGACTTTCTTACTCCGACACAAACACAGAACGACCCCAAGCTGCGAGAAGATGAAGACGAGGGTACTCGTCGCTGCACCTTCCTCTCGAGCAGTAGATGTGCTGTACCTCCTTCGATATCTCTCGTGCACGAAGAGTGTGATACCAGAAGAACACGTTGATGAGAATCCTGCATAGGAGGGTGTTATACCTATGCCGTGGGCCATGGGAGTCATCAAGATTTCAACCGTACTCTTATGAAATCGCTTTCGAGACACGTCAATAGCTCTGTTTTGATTCGTTTCGCATTGTATTTGTACTCTACCAGGATTATGAAACACTAATATGTGTGATAGTAGTGCTGATAGGGATACGTATCGCTATCAGCACTACTATCATCTTGTTACAATGGCATTTACATCAATATATCAATGATCATGACGCTAACATATGGAGGGAGAGTGAGCGGATGCGAGTCGGATCGTGTCGAGTTGTCGGCATTCGGGTTACTTTCTGTCTGACATGGCAGAAAACCACTGATTTTGTCGTAGCAAATATTCCTGTCAAAAAGACACGGCCCTGCTTTCCGGAAGTCAAGACTACGTTCTCCGTTGCTCGAGCAACATTTCCACAAATTCGGCAAACGACCCACAGACCTGATCGGGTGGCTGCGCCTCTGACCGATGTTCGTCCCCCGGGCGGTACTTGCCCGTTTGTACTGCCCATCAACAATGAACATCACGCACAACGCTGCAACACGTGGGGACAGTGCGCACCTAGGACACGCCAGAGACCCAGCTCGATAGCACCTTGACCAAGATCAGCCTGCACATCATCGCCAATGACAGCGATCCCCTCCCAACGCTCCCGATCGTACACGCGAGACGATCCGACGTGTTCCGGGTTGCCGAGGTCGCGGTCGAGATCGAGATCGCGCAGCACGGTCTCGAAAAAGGAACGTGTGGGTTTCCCGACGACGATGGCAGACGTCCGTGTGGCCTCTTCGAGGGCGTGGACAAACGGGCCTGGTCCGAGAGAGAGAGCGTGATCGGACGCTTCGAGGTAACGCCCTTTATGAAGGGCAATGAGCGGTGGGCGAGGACGGGCATCGGGCTTGGTGTTGAAGCCCGGCGTGTGTTGGGACGAATCTTGGGGTCTGTCTTCGCCAATGAGGATTCGAAAGGCGGTATTGAGATGCGCGTAGTCGAGCAGCGGGGGCGCGAGACCGATCACGACAGCGTCGTATGGCTCAGGCGTAGCAGAGGAACCAGCCCTGGCTACTGATTCTTCAGTACACTCTTCCAGTGCGGACTGCGAGAGAAGCATGTACGGCCTGGAGGCGAAAAAGTTCGTCCATCGAAAGACTTTTGAAACGCAAGACTTGCCTCTTCACTCTCAGGTCCTTCAACATGGCCCTCAGTGCACCGATACTCGTCCACACTTCTGCCCGACGTACGTCCAATCCTGCCTCCAACATGCGCTTGTGGACGGCATCGCTCGACTCCTTGCTGGTATTGCTGCAGAGTCGGAATGGGATGTGTGCGGTACGAAGTTTCGCGATCGCCTGGGCAGTGCCAGGAATGGCTGATGATCCTATGAGGAGTGTCCCAGAAATGTCGATAAGGAGTGCTCGGATGAAGGGAACTCGCAGAGTCATCTCGGATCAACTCGAGGGTGCAATGCCAAAGTACTAAGTACGATGATAAGATACGATAACTACGCCAGTCCATACTGTAGAAACGGTATCCAGAACCAGTCCAACGAAATAGTTTGCGAATAAATAATCCACACAGATCGCCCTGTAGAAAGGCAGCCTCAACTCGCAATATGAACTGCACACACCCGATATCATCTCTGTACAATGTCCGTCTCAGCCTCTTCTCTTTCTCGCTCCAACGCTGCAATAATTTTGTCCCGTTCCTGGATGGCCACAACCGCATTCTCTGAGATGTTTACCAGCTCTTTCAACGATCCTGCACATCAAACGCGTCAATACATCCTCCATCTCGCCCATCCGACTCACGTTCTATTCCCAACATCATCAGAGTCTGAGAAAGAGGAGAAAATCAGCCCAAGGACGATGAACCGTCCAAACCACCGTACCTGACGCGACTCCCCGTCTTTCAAAATGTCCACCTTTGCATCCTCGGACAGCCTCCTCCCGCCCATGATGTCATCGACCAGACTTTTGAGTGTCTCGTTTACCGCCCT
>JBBPTN010000201.1:0-32144 GCA_038094075.1 Xerocomus spinulosus | reverse complement strand
ATCATCATTCTTGCGTCAGATCAACAATACCCACTAAAAACCCCTGGCGGTTGGGTGGTTCGAAACCACGAGCCCGCGTAAACGCAGACCCAGGGGGGGTGGCACATCCGCTAAGCCACCATCCCCCACAGGCTGCCATTGTTGCTATCCCAGACTCGGATGGCATTTCTAGTGACTGTCGCAATTCGGTCGCCTTGCGGAGAATGTTTCGCTGCGTAGACATTCCAGTCGTGGTCGAGTGTCCGTACGTGTTTGAAATGGTGAGTTGAAGTGTCCCATATAGTGACTGTGCCTCTTCGTTCACAAACGACGAGTCGAGTCGAGCCTGGCGAGAAATTGACATCGTAGATTCTCTTCTTTTCATCCTTCCAGACGTTTTCGTATGTCGTTGCATCCCAGATCGACACCTCACCCTCCCATGTACCCGCTGCGATCCATTTGCCGTCCTTGGAGACAGCGAGACACGAAACATCGTATTTCGTTGGCATCGTTGCCATTTGTTCGCCATCTTTCACTCGCCAAACACCAACACCCCCAACGCGACCACCGACAAGATACTCGCTGTTTGCTATAAATTGAACTCGCCGGACTTTGCGGCCAGCGTTAATTTCAATGAGCTGAGGAGGATCTTGCCGAACAGTCAGTGCCATCTAGGTCCGTCATCTCAGTACGCACCAAATTTTGTCGCCAGTACTGATATTGGCGCCAAACATACGAGGGAGTACTAAAGTGAACGAGCTGCGTGGACACGTTGCACTTGCTTGAAATGGGCGTGCTTCGTTTCTCGTCAACGCTTACCCCCTACTGCCAGACTACACATATCGCTAGCCGTGTCCAACTCTTTTCTTTCGTATTTCAAACGACTATTCTCAGATTAATCTTCTGATTTGCGAACGGAGCACATTGGCACGTATGTGGCGACTATCCGTCTGGTCAAGCAAAAAGTCGATCGGCATGTGTGTTCACGGCCCATCAACATCCTCGCGCAACCGTTTTACTAGAATACACTCTGCTAGTGTTAACAACGTTGAACATTGAGTGTTTGGGTGTCCGTGTCACACCCGGAGCGCACGGTAAGTACTCTGATTTAAGTTCTGGTCTGTCGTCACATTGTCAACACTCCGTGCACCGTTTGTAGACTGATGGGCATCCCAGCGAATACCTTACCCGTCTCCTTGAATGATATGACCGTTCTGGTTGTCTTGGAGAACCGAGTGACCCGAAGAAAGTAATCCCGAGGCATTTTGCCTTCTTGTTGTCTATGGACGTGCGCAGTTTGGCTCTTGCAGTAGCACATCGCAGCCTTTGATGATGGTGATGGGAGTACATGTCTTGTGCGCAGTTAAAATCTAATCTCTACGCTCAGCCCTTGACCATTGACAACATTGACCACCGATGCTTGGAACATCGTCCATCGTTCCATTGCGGTCCCTTCATTTAGCGCTCGGCCCTAAGCTGGACAAAGACCATGGTCGCAAAGTACTTGGCCTCGCCGTGTCCACTCCAGGAAACGATTACCAATCCCATGCGTATAAACGGTGGAAGTAAGGCCTCTACTATACTCATACACATCTCCTCGTATATTCTCATCGACATACTTCTACTCATCATCAGAATTACCTATACATTATGAGCGCGGTATGAACATTGCCCCTCTAGCGCACCATGAAACTGATCGGCTGTTTCTAGACTCACTCGTGTGACTATGCGGATTGTGAACGAGTCTTCACGGGTGATTATGAGCTACAAAAGTACATGGCTACCCATACCAATCCCAACAGGTACGCCCCTTTTGGTGATACCATCATCGTCTGTTTTAATTAATGGTCATCGCTATCGTATTCCATTGCTCGCAATGTGAATTCATCACACTTTATGATCACAAATTACAGTCTCATTTAGCGGAACACTGAGTCTCGAAATGCGCTCATCATACCTATGCACACTCACCATCTCTTTCAGCCCTGACGAGAAGCATTTTGAATGCCCTCACTTCACCAGATCCAATGGGGAGCTTGTACAGTGTGACTTTAGAACGCATGACCCTGGCTTGCTGACAAGACATCGCAAGAAGGAACACAACTATGAGCCATCGGTGGGCTGTCCCAGGGCAGACAGCCAGCCCCCAAAAAACAAGGAGGAGATTTCGCCAAGAATGTCGGCTCGTCTCCTTTTCGTGGATCGTATCATATCGCCTGCGAATATGATACGATCCACAACAAGGACACGAAGAAATCCTCTGCTGTCCAAAAGCCGTCCCCTCTCCGACAGGCGATCGCTAACACAGACGAGATGGATGTAGAGGAAGTTGTTCACTGTACGTAGTGGAAGGGTTGCAGCTGGATTCTCCGTACGATCCGATGAGCGCACAATGGATGGCCAAGTACGACTCGGTGTCATACGATCACGAGAGGCCGAAGATCAAGTATGTTTCTGTGGACACCTTCGGTTCCGGACAGCGGTATGTATGGGGAAGGGCTCTGCCCCGAAATGGCTGGAACGGCTGGTGTCCGTGATATGAATTAGTCTATCGTTGAGAACACTTTATGGACGTAATAGTTATCGACTCTTTGTTGCATCTGCCGACTTAGGATAATACTACTTTTGCTCTCGCTTACGGCTTCTGGAGTCTCCTCCCCATCACTACTATCAACAAGCACTATGTTGCAGACAAAATGATGTGTGCTAACTTGAAGAGAACATATTCAACCTACTGATCGAGCTACTCGGGGATATTATCGAGCTAATAGTGACAGGCATAAGGGACGTTATGAGAGTAGTTATGATATTGTAGCTTACGACTGAGACGAGACACTACTGAATGATACAGAATACACACATGTGAGAATATGGCGTGCATTAAAGCGAATTCGACGTATTTTAAATACAGAGTAAAACAACACACGAATACATACTATGATAAAGGGAGAGCAACATACGAAACGATATCAAATAGACGACCCCTCGGGCTCAAATCCAGTAGCACCGTAAAAGAAGTCGACTGGGAGGAGTGCTGGATCTATGCACTGAACGTGGGACATGTTCTGAGTGAACACCGCAGCAGAGTTGTCCGACTGAACCGAATATGGCAGGGTTGCGTTACCATCATAAGGGTAGTTGACCTCCGGAAAGATCATACCGCTACCATTAGCAGATCCTAGAGACAAGTTGAACGTTTCGTCGATCAATTCGTCAGCAAAGAAGTAGTTTTGGTACATTGAGGGAACGTCATTGTGCATGGGCAGTTCCAGGGGTGGAGGTGGTGGAGGCAGGAGTGGGAGTGCGGCGTAGGAATCTATAAATCCAGGGTTGTTGACTTGGCTGGCGACACCATCGAACACCTCCAAATCCTGGCGTGCACCCAACGGGCCAGCACCAGCTGAACTCGCATCAACACCACCAGAGTGCGATTCTGGACCACTGTTGATGAATGTGAACATCGTGCCATCGTTCTCCTCTGTCTTCTTCGTCCTAGCAGATTGCCACTTTCTTGCTGCACTTGAACGTTTCTGGTTTGGGACATATCCGTGCTTCCTCACCCTGTGTTTCAATAGTGCTGAATCACAGTTTGACCGGTGAGTGCACCGTTCCAGTCTAGGTTCTGAACCAGAGGTAATGGTCACCCAGTCCGGGCATCTGTACGGCCGAGTACCAGTACTAGGGTAGAAACATGAGTACGTCGCCCAGCGGAAGAAGCGTGATACAGGCTTACTGCATATGGTGATGTACTTCGAGACTCCCCGGATAAAGAGTCGTGAAGTTGCATAGGTCGCACCGGTGTATTCTTGCAATGCTCCAACATTAGTATCCGTCACTCGTAATCGATTGACTGACTTACTTGTGTGGGTCGGTGTGTTCCACCTTGTGCTTCTTCAACTCGAACGCCCTGCGAAATTTCTCCCCACAGTCGCAAGTGTATGCCTGGTGGTAAATTAGGGGAAGCGGGCAATGACAATGTAGTTATCGACGTACTTTGCTCATAGCAAATTTCCGATCTCTTGAGTAAAGGATTGTAAATCGAGGAGGGGATTTGTGGAGAAACCCTCCCAGATCTACTCGGTTTTATATGTGCCATGTGAGCCTTGACGACGAACCTGCAATCAAAGTCGCGTCTCTCAAATCCAGTATTCACAATGGCGTACAAGCGGCATGCGCTTTGCCATTGAAAGGGATCATTGTGGACACTGTTCAATCCGAGGGGAGTCAGTGGTGGACATCGGACGTTTGAACAATCGGAGAATCAATAAATGGTACTTACGAGGTTTTCTTTCATCCATGAAGAATGGTAACCATTCTGGCACACCGTCGTCCAGGCTACTGGTCGAGGTTGCACTGACCCTGGTTCAATCCGAAGAGTGTCCGAAGTGGTAGACATTGAACAATCGGAGAATCAATAAGGGTACTTACGAGGTTTGCTTCATTCTTTAATGATGGTAACTATTTCGCTTTGGCGTTCACCTCTTTGTGGTCCCTACCAGTGGTCGAGGTTGCATTGGCCCTTCGGATGATCAGACACGTGGTTAGCTGTCCCAATATGGCATTTTGTTGTGGATTTGCGCCACTCGACAAATCGGGCATCACTTTTGTAGTCCTCTTTGGATGCTGCGCTGCTGGATCACGGAAGGCTTCAACCCATTCAACATATTACCAAGTGGTACTTCCAGATTCACTGCCTTTGAGATATCCAACGGTCGCGTACCACCATCAGTGTCTGGTTGGCCAGAAACAGCCATCGACGGGACAATAATTGTCTGGGGCGAGATCAGCCAGCTGACATGTTGAGCACATCCAGATCGTGCAATCAGGTACAAAAAATTGCTAAAAAAACGTTTGGAAACCGCTAGGTCTTGAACGATTCAGATATTGAGGGTGTTGACTCGCGAAGGAAATATGTCATGTGAAGACTGGCCGCCGTTCAACGTTCTATAGCCGGTGACCCACTCGACCGCCAGAGCGAGTTTCAATACTAGTAGTGTATTACAGTTTAGTGTTGTCGTACAAAAGTCCTGGGACCAAAACGAAGAGAATCGGACCTTCAGAGTACATCCAACATCCGTACACCCTGTATCAACTTGTCCAACGTCGCCGGCCCGTGGTCTCCTCCACCCGAACCTTGATTAGACTGTCCGTAGCGACCCTCCTGTACTCCTCCACATTCCTGTGGTTCCGTGAGAGCAAGAATGCACCAAATGGTCGTCTAAGCCTGCTGATAAATTGGACTACCTGTGTCTCCCTCTCCTTTGGCGACACAGTCGAAGGAGGAACTAGTGATGCACTGTCCTGAAATGAAGAGTCGCGCCGTCCGACAAATGGCAGACCCTGAATACGAGGGATCAATCGTGACGTTTGAGACTTTCGGTCGGTAGAGGTAATGTGAGTGGGACCGGGGATCGACGGTGACTCCTCTAATACAGATGATTGATCATCCACATACTCCTCGACAACTGTGGTTGATATACTCCCAACCGGCTGTCAATCGAGCAAAAAATTGATCCAGGGGTGAACGAGGTATAATGATCCCAGTCGGGAGATGTCTTCCTTCGTCCTGATCTCTACTACACCAAGTGCGGTTGCCTGTGCACGGAAAGATGACCCGATCCGAGAAGCAGATACCCGTCCAAGTTTGAAGGTGAGACATGGCAGTTTCATTCGACGTCCCGCGAACCAAGGTACAGAAAGGTCATGCAGCTGTTCATATCGCCTTGTCGCCAATGAGAGATCGAATGAACGCAGTCCAGTAGTAATTGTTTCCATTTCAGTAGTTGCGATAGCTAGGGGAATATGCGGGATCGGAAGATCACTGAACACGGTGATGCTAGTGGGGAGGCAGCTGTTGAAACTGTCTGATCTCCCTGTCCACGCAAGTACGCTCGTGTCTCCAGAGCAAGTGAGCAACTGTGCCAACAGCTGCCCGAGTGCCTTGTCCCCATCTCCATATGTAATCAGTAATGAAACGGAAAATATACCGAGTAATGAGTAAGCCGCGTCTTCGATTCGTGTAGTTTGTCGTGTCAAAGCAAGTTGAAGCTTTTCACGGATGTTGTCCAGACCCGGGCGAAACGTCATCAGGGCTTGTGCCGAGATATCTGCTGCTACCTCCATCTCTGAGATGATTTCTTGGGAGTCCTTGTGGTTGTACATGTCAAGTCCCAGGTACGGTGTCCAATCCTCGGAGTAGAACCGAACAACTCTTGACGCATGATACTCCTGCAGCGTCCAACCACGCGAGTTCCACAAGCTCTCCACCAGGGCACTAGGCTCCGCTAGTCGGCTAACCCCAAGGAGGAAGATCGTCAGAGCAGATCTCTCATACCACTTGAACATGCTGACTAGCGCCTCTTGGAGTACAACATGATCTGTTTTATCGATACAGCATGTGTCATTCCATGCCCATTTGAGTCCCGCGTCTCGTACGATTTGGCAGAACATTTGCAACTTCTCATGCGTAGGCTTCTCTTCCAGATCGTACACAAGGATCTTGGTGACCAGATTGAACAGAGGTTCGTTCTCTTGCCATGTATGTGAGGATGTAGCATAGGAATAGAATTCCCGAACAACCTCCTCGATGCGACCATGGTCGATTTTGGTGGTCATGGAGGAAACTAGCTCCGCAAAGGTCGGCATCGATTTGAATAAAGCAGCCTGCTCTGATCTGTCGTAGAGACGACCAGATGTGAATGAGAACTAATGGGAAATCTCGGAGGACATTCCGAGTGATCGTCCGGATAGCTTTTTTTGTCTCTTCGGGCGTGACGTAGTGTTGAGATCTTTCTATGATGGAATCAACTGAATGTCATCAGTGTAATACGATTGACCATACGAATCTCTGGGTCAGATGACTGATATCTTTGAGAGCATCGTCCTAAACGCGTCTATGGCGTCCTCATGATGTCCTGCGACACGTAATGCTTCGTGCTTCCTCTCGTATCCCCATAGTGAAGATGGATCGAGCTTGATCACCTGGGAAACCCCTGTCAACATATACGAATATAATCGTGTTTGAATCATTACCTCATTTGTCTTTTTTTTAATCCTCGTTTTCCGCCTTGCGGGGCGTCGCCCCATGGTAGGCGTTACATACGAGAGGGTATGTATCGTACTCTACTTCATTTGTCATTGAGGGCATTCTATTCTCCCAGCTGTCCTTCCTTGCATATGCCCTGCTGCGCTTGGTTAACAAGTCATGTGGAACAGCGGGGCGAGTCAGTGACAACACAGTTGTGTACCGCGGGATCGCTACGTCGTATTCTTGACTATTCATTGCACCGTCTCCGAAGCTCTCCAGTTTTCTACAACACCGATTTTTCAAATCTGATAGAGATAATTGTGTAGACGTCGTGTGTACTGTAGACGTGATTACTTACCAAGAGTCCAACTTGCCTGTTCAACACCGCTTTCCTGTTCTAGCTCAGTGCGCATTTGATTCAAATATGCAGTTGCGTCCACTACATGACCCATCGTTGGAAGACGTTCACACATGCCCGGTAGATGACAAATCTGGCCTGACTCGTGATGATTAGTAGACAGAACTTGGAATCATTACACAAGAGTTCTACGACATCCAAAATCTACTAGTCGTAGAAAACGAGTGCCCTAACTTCAATAGACTCTCTGAGAGGTGCCCCCTCAGGGCTGTTGGGGTCCTGGAACCCGGTGTGTGGGGTGAGGGTAGCCACACCCTTCTCTTGCTTGGAATCGAAACTAGACAAATTTAATCAGCGTCCTCCCCAAGTGGCGAAGAAATGCCTACCATTTGATCAATACATATTCATCCGGCTCCATCCCCTTTAGATACTTCCACCTGTGTGCTTCATTAAACTTGACACCGAATGTCTCCCCCTCGCGATCCGGATAGATGAGCGCGACAGGCAAGAGATCCTTGTTCACATCCACGCTGCGATAGTCGCACAGTGCGAGCGGCCAATCGAGCGCCGCATGTGAAATGGGACGCCACAAGTTTATGATCTGGAAACGGCGTTTAAGCAGCGCGGGTGCATCGGAAGGCACATGACGATGAACGCGGTCAACGGACGACGCCGTCGTCTGATCGACGTGCGCGAGCGAGACAGGCTGGCGTTTAGCGACGCTATCATCAATCTCGCCAGGTCGCCGCTTGCGAATAGCTAACCCCCAGTGAGCACGACCGCCCAACAAAAAGGTGAGAAAGGGGACGGACTGTGGTCAAAGATGACCGCGCTGGAGGCGCCAGTGACCTTTTTGATGAGGTCGACACACTCGGGGTAGTACTCTGCTTGGATCTCGTTCTCGTCGACAAAGCGGGTATGCGCCGAGGGCTGTTTGCCGTACTGGAACCCGGTAGTGTCGAGTGTGTAGTGCTCCTCCGAGCCACGGACGTTCTCGATCACGACAGTGTGGGGATCTTCTGTCCAGTTGCGGGGACGCTCGCCAGTGGTGCTGTCCACGTTGATATGCGTATAGAGGCGAGAACCGTCAGCAGGGGGGAAGAAGTATTTGATGGAAGCGGTCGTCGAGGACATGATGGGTAGTGCAATGTGTCGCTTGCTGCCCCATCCTCTGCTGGTGGTCTGGTATATATACCTCTGTATCCATACCATGGATAAGGCGCTCTGCTTACTGCTCACGCGGCTGGCTTATCAAGACCAGTGGAGCACACCACTGTTGCTGACAGAGACTTGATGTTGCGTCAGACATCTGCGCGTGACTTGTACGAAACACTTGCCTGACTCATGAGATGGGACGCGTTTCTTGTCGTGTGCATCAAAACCGGACTGCTTCGAGAGGTAGCCTTGAAGGTAAAGCCCAACATCTTATCGTGGTTCTTGAATAAAATGCTCGTAGTACGAACCAGGCTCATAGTCTGGTGACTATGAGGTCACGTGCCGCGATCCTGCGGGTATGACGAATCTCCCGACCATGACTCATCCGCAGGATCGCGGCACGTGACCTCATAGATGTCACCATGGTAAAGAACAAAAAGTTGTGGGTCACAGCCAACCCCACATGTCGATGTACGACATGGAATGGAAGAACAAGCACTAAGCAGAGTCAAGGAATCGGTGTCTGGTGGAACGATGGTTCCGACACCGATAACCACATCAAAGACCTTCCTGAGAGCTCTGATGGAGTTGACAGTCACTGGTGTGACCAGACACACCGTCTCATGCTCGACTGTCTGATCTGGATGGACATCTTTCAATGCAGCAGCGATTGTAAGTGCGCCAGGAAGATAGGCATCCGAGGTGAGCAGCGTCACAAAGGCATAGCGAATGGCCAACGCTGGCAGTTGTCGTAAAGCGAAGCATAACTTTTTGAGGACAAAACACACGTCAACTCCTCAGCCATGCCAGATCTTTCTCTGGGCATTCTACGACCACGGAAAGAAGGCGATCTGCTGAAATACAAATCAGAGGCGGTGAAAGGGATAGCCCAGTCCTGGCTTTGATGTTGTCTTTCATATCCATAATTTCTAGTCAAAGTCGCCATCTACGCCCGCCAGATATACCCCCCAGACCTGTTTGTGAGAATATGACATGCCAGTGTTTCAGTCCCGACATCCTGCTCTCAACGAATACCATCTCTGTTACAGTCAATGAGATCGTCTCTTGAGTCGTTCGCAATTGACGATTTGAGAACTCAACTCTGGACCTCTGCGCAGGGAAACACCCAGCGGGTTGTGGTAGTGATAAAAGATAAGGACCAAGTTCCTCTTGAACGATACATTTTTTCTGTTCAAACCATGATAGAAGTCGAATCCTGCCACAGGGATGTCTGGTAAAGCAGATCGGTGCCACTGTATAGTACGCCTACGACAAATGGTCTGCTAGCCTTTGCTCCTCCCTCCCGCCAGGTTTGCGTTACTGGCCCCCAACGATGACGGTCACCGCTCGACGGTGACTAGGGCCCTCACAGCGATGGTGGAGTGACTGTAGTCCCCAAAGGGCGACTTCAGGCCACGGACCCACCACAACGATGACAACAACGTGGCGAGGCGAATGCGCACCTTACACGACGTCGAGGACAATGCGACCCAAGTACCCAACGACGGCGACGAAGATGGCAGGGATGACGGAAATGGTCCAACAGCAACAACGCATCATGGTTACACGCCGCCCCTACTGCGAGCCAAGGAGGGTCGGGCCACAGGAGACCGGCCACCATCACCATGAGGGCGAGGACAGGGGCAACGCAAGACAAGCTAGACATGCCACCACCACCCATGATGTAAGGGTGAGGCGAGGTGAGACCACATGCCAACGAGGATGGAAGTAACGGAGCTGCAAGCTCTTGACGATGACTACGACGACAGCAAGGTGAGGGCAAAGCCGTGCTATGTCGGGTCTGCCACTACCACCATCCCCACCACCACCACTACTACACAGGTGACGCGAGTACGGACATGATGATCACAGCGAGGTCCGCGATAGTAACACGCCTCCCCAACAGTAATAGCTACTGCAACAGCGATCGATAGGATGGCAACGAAGACCAAGGCTATGCGGCCGCATGGGCCCTACCACAGCAATGAGGGTGATGCGGGCAACATCACTGCGCAACCCCGGCAGTCGGTATGACGAGGACAGAGACAGCAACAGTGAACGCAGCCCAACTGCATGTTCCCCACAGCGATGGCGATGCAATGAGTTCCCCCACGATGGCAAGGGCGAAGATTGTGCAATTGTGCACCACCCACAACGATGGTGGGAGGCAGGGGACGGCAGAACTGCACAACAGCGGGTCTCCCAGCAACGACCACAGAGGCGCGAAAGCGCTCCGACGACAGCAACGAGGGTGAGGTTCATGCGAGTGCGCCCAGCCACGAAAATGACAGTGGCGGCAAGGGCAAGGCCGACGCATATGGCAGCACCGGGGATGCGGGTTTGCTCCAATGTTAACGGTTGGGCAATGCGACTGCCTACCAACCATCACAGTAACTCTTCGCCTAACTTTTTTTTGTGGTATTTTGTGATAGCTGGACAGCATCTCATAACAGACCATTTGTATGGTACATTCTTATATCATGCCAAGGGAGTTGGGGACCAGCGTTACAACTATCGTTAGAGATATATTTACCACGGTGCGAAAATCTGCGATATCTCGGTCACAGTGAACCCCGATGTCGAGCGACAACTCGGGTGAGTCCTTTTACTTCACCAGATCGCCCAGATTGACCACCCAACAGAATACAAGGAAGCCTTTGCGCTCTTTGACAAGAAAGGCACCGGCGCCGTCCCAAGAGATACGCTGGGCGATCTCCTTCGCGCGCTCGGTCAGAACCCGACACAGGCAGAAGTGGCGGACATTGTCGCGTCTGCACCGCGAGACGTGGACTACAAGACATTTATGACGATCCTCAACCGACCGGACGGGTTCAAGCCCGCTGGCACACCAGGTGCGGCGTTTTGAGCCACCCTTTGATATTCGCTTACACTCGCTACAGAAGAGTTCATTCGGGGGTTCCAGGTGTTCGATAAGGAAGGGAACGGTTTCATTGGCGTTGGAGAGCTCAGATATGTGCTCACGCAGCTCGGGGAGAAGATGAGTGACGAAGAGGTGGATGAATTGCTCAAGGGTGTACAGGTCGGAAGGTATGTTTGGACATTCTGTCGTCGATCCCCTCTCATGTTTCCTATAGCGATGGCAATGTAAACTACGAATCTTTTGTCCGCACCATTCTGACCCAATAAATCGCTACATGTATCTTCGGCCACTACTAGCCACCCGACTTCAATACAACTCATTGAGCCACTCTTCGGAAACGATCGAATAATGCTCATCACAACTTGCAGTCCTGGGATGATAAATATCCCAATAAGCAAGGGATTACACGTCAACAAAACTGTTCATTCATGTCTGCGCAGATGGAAGATCCACTGAACGGACTTGGCAAGGTTGTTCCGCGCGTCCTCTTTCCACCAATCGTATTTCAATATTTTTTTTCATGCATTCCCTCTTCACGATGTTCGAGGCAGCCTGTTAATCGTAGTTTGAAGACGTCGCAGAGACCCCCTCAAGTCAGAGCTGCGATCAGCCCTTGAAAAAGGCTCTGACGAAAACAAGTTGGACACCCTTCGTCGCGACAATCAATGGCAGTCCTTGGGAAAGTGTTTCCGCTCCTGAATTTCCGCGTACTAAACAGTATACATGTCTAGCCTATATTACTGATGCCAATCATTCGATACACCATGCCGTCGAAGCACAAGCAACTAGAAAAGTTACTGTCCCAAGTACGACGAGAATGGAAAGCTGAAGCAAGAGACGATCTTTGTCGTGTACGTACCCTTTCTCTTGTTCCTAGCGTCCCTTTCTCACTTGCACCGTCCAGCAATGTCATCCGTAACGATCTCGTATGTCCTGTTCGAACAATGACTGTCGAGCGACTGATACATGTCCGCACCCCCAGCAACACCTGAATGAATACATCCGTGGCGCTACCTTCCGTTATCTGCAAAAAATATTCAGGACAAAGAACTTTTAGAGCCTCTCATCCCCACTCTCCGCGCGAATCTCAAACATCCCCACTCATACATCCGCAAAGCCGCCGCATTCGCTCTCTTTACCGACTATCGTGAACACGAGTCTCTCATCCCAGACGCGGCGGAACTACTGCAAACGTTTCTTACTGCTGAATCCGATGCGACCTGCAAGCGAAACGCATTCATATTCCTCGCGCACGTCGTTTGGGATGGGGTCGCTTCGATGGACAAAGGATTGCAGATGGCCGTCATCGAGGTCGCTCGGATGGACTGCATCGACGATACCACACACAGGGTAAGCATCTCTGTGCGCATATAATCTTCTTTCCTTTTACGCCAAGAACGGTGTTAAACAGTCTCGATATATCCGGTGCATGTTCGACCTGCTAAACTTGTCATCCCATGCGGTCAAGTACGAAGCCGCGACCACGCTCACTCTGGCACAGAGATCCCGCAGTCAAAGGCGCGCTTTATTATTCGTCTTGGGGCTGATTACTTATCAAAATGATAGCTACAGCATCGTGTTTCGTGAACCTCGTTATCAAGGAATCTGACAACAACGTGAAGCTAATCGTTCTCGATAGATTGGATGCGCTACGTTCGAATCACGGGGGTGTATCGGACGCACTCATCATGTGAAAGTTCTCTCTAGGTAAGATTGAATTGTTTTACAGTACCTGCTGTTTACCCTATCGTGTGTAGCAACACCGACATGGAAGTACGGCGGAAAGCTGTGAACATATGTGGCACCCTTCACCGTTCGGACAGGTGGATTCGACTCCTACATAACGATGTAACGGGCGACGGACAAACCTCTCAGTGGCCTTATCAACCCCTGGTTTCCGGGACGCCCCTCTCCAAGGTGTCTATGGACGAGTTGAGGACAAGACGAAAGCACATCATTCTGAGCCGGGTAGCAACAAGAAAACGAACATTCGTCGGGAGGATCTGTTGCGTGAAGTGTCTTGCCACTGTACCCGAGAGCTGTTGCCGATCATCTACATTGCCGCTCTCGTCAAGTGCATCGATGACGATCACGAGCGGTCCAATCCCATGCAGGTGCTCGTTTGGTTTTATGATAAGCCGCCTGACCTGTTCCCAGGGCGATGACGATGGGCGAAGCGCCTTGCTCCCTTCACGATACTCCACAGAGCTAGCTTGTACTTGGGATCGTCACATAGATTCGGCGGATTCCTGGTCGTAACATCAGTGCTGGAAAAGCAGAGCGATGAGCCCAGTCTCATTTGCTCGCGTATAATCAGGCGATGGTGTGAGCAATTGAAGACTTTCCGAGCCAGCAACGCTGGTAAGAAGGCACAAGGTGATTGTTGAATTCAAAAGTCTTTACCTGCCCTTTTGGACGGACCACTACTTCGCTGCAGGCTTTTCCCAATTCTATATTTTGGGGGGGATTTTGGTGCAACAATTCCGCAAAGACAATACACTCCAACAGTCTCATCTACCTACGACACATCACCTACACAAACCAAGCTCATGTCACATGCAAACAATGTCACCAGTGCCCATTCCTCGACTGAAGGGTGCTGTCCAGGTGCACAAGGGCCACCAGGATCGCGTCGCCGTTCCATCCGATTGACACGATGGAAAAGGAGCCAAGGACCACTCGATGGATCGAGGCCAAAGGTCTGCGGCGAGAATTGCGTACATTCGAGCTTGCATGCGTGAGAACCGAGAGTCGAGCAAGACATACTGCCTTGGGCCGATGCGGGAAACAGGAAGGGGGGGACGAACGCACAGGGGAACCCGAAGTTGGCGCTAAATCGCAAGGTGCATCGCGGAGGTGCTGAGGAAAGAGTGAACGGCCCCATAGGTTATCGCAAATTTTCTCAGTTTTTTTAGGGTTTTCTGATATTTCCTAATCCATGTTGCGTCAGAAATTGTCTAGTCAGAACGTCTCAGGGGACCTACCAAGGAAGGATAAGTGGGGAAACGCGATCAGCGACGTCAGAAGAACATCGACGAGGATGATAGCACATCTTTTTTTTTCTGGATTTTATGCTATCGAAGCATGTAAGGATCGGGTCGTTCAAATTGAGCTCGGTCAACCGGGTCAACATACCTTTCAAGACGAAGAGATGGACAGAGGAGTGGAGAAAGAAAGACAAGGCTAGAATCAATCGTTGCGTCAGATGGGTAACTGCGAGGCATAACAAATTCTCACCAGCGATGCGTTTTCCAACTTTTCTGATTTTTTTCCGCTTTTCTGAAATTTCTACTTTTTTTCGGATTTTTTCCTGGGATGCGTCAGTATCGATGAAGCATCGAGATGAACCAGGTATATGCACCATTACTGAGAAGCCGAGAAATAAAAAGGGAAAAGAGAAGAAACGAGTGAATGTAACGAGCGGACAGGTTAGGAAAAAAGATGAAAGGGTACAAGCGACGAAGGGGCCGTTGGAACCAGCATCAGAGGCCAAACTTTGTACCGCATTCTACCGCATTCCGGTGGGTTGCACAAGGGTGACGCATCCTAGCCTCGATGACAACCAGACAAGCGACATCGAAAGCACTTGAACCAGTGCTCCGGTTCGTAGCGTTTATCCGGTGGGCAGAAATGAGTCGTATCACTTTGCCAATACCGCCGTCCATGCGTGGTCGCGCGAAGCGTCCAGCCAGGCTAATGATTGAGACCTCCTGCGAGGGGTTCGTGTCCGGTGTCCGACGAACTATGGACACAACAAAAGACAGAGTCAGCGACGCCAGTGAACACGCCGCTGGGAGTGTACTCACATCCGAAATCATCGACAGACAATCTGGCATGTGCGCCTGCCAAACATGTGTCTCAGCACGGCGGACCAATAAAAAACATAGCGAGCTCACCGTGCGATGACAACCGGACGAACAGCCCGCCGTGCGCAAGGGTCCTGCGACGCCGTTGGAAGCAATCTGCGCGATGAAATACGTAGAGTGCAAGGGGGAAAAAACGAGCGTGTGGTAAAAGAGAAGAGAGGAAGAGAATGGGGATACCTGGGCTGATGAGCCTGCTTTTATACCTATCGCAGTCCATGTCCGCCTGACCGCCTCCGCATTCCAAAATCTGAGGATTGCGGGTGGCACACTGGAGAGAATGCTAATGGCGCGCAGTGTTGTTTTGTCGTGGTGGCACCGCCAACGGTGGACCGGTGATAGTATGAGGCACAGAGAAAAACGCAACGTCGGGATTGTCAAAGTAAGATAACCTGCTTTTCGAGTGTCAAGCGTCCGTCGAGTGACCGAAAAAGGCGGCCCAAATTGGCATGTTTTGTTAGTTGAGTGCCATGACGCGCGAAATGAAGCCATCCAAATATCCGCCTTGTTTGGACTTTGGGTTGTCGCCTGTTCTGTATCTTCGTTCACACAAATAAAGTGACGCAAGAGCAGTCATTTCAGCAGCTGGGGCGAGTGCTGTTAGGACAAATTTGCCCGTTTCGTTGTACGAGGAAATATAAAGGCTGCTTTTAGAATCCAAAGGGCCAAGCAACTGACTTGAGACGGAGTCAGCAAAATTACTTAGTGAATATGTGTTGTGTTCGTAATATCACAGAAACTCACCCTCGCACGCATAGACTTCTAACAAGCCTTTGGCTAGACCAGCTTGGCAAGTTACAGAGGACTTCAAGGTGTACCCGTGACCATCAGAGAAAAAACGAGCGCCACAGGTGTCGAATGGAATAAAGTCGAATCATTGAGTGCGTCCAGAGTGATGGGGATGACAAAAATCAACTGATAAATCGTGTCGATTGCGGTGATGCCAGTGAGGAGCATGATTGGTGGAAGGCATGTTCAAGCTGCCTGACGGACGGCCTTCTCGAGCGGATGATGGGGCTTCGAGTGCTTACGGGAACGTCACCATTGTCACCATTATCGCCCAATTTCCTGTACGCGGCGGTAGGTTCGGCGGTTGACGATCTCGAGGAGAATACCGAGACAGGCTTTGCTGGACTCTCGGAGAAAGTATTGAATGAATAGATGAAGATATGCATCGTTTGGCGGCCTCTAAAAAGACTGTACATCCTGGCTTACTGGACTGGCAGTACGAGTTGTGTAGGCTCAGAGAGTTATGCCTAGTTGAAAGACCCTAACTTTTTCTTTGATGCATCACAAAATTATTCAAGGTCAACTGAGCAACTCGCCATTCACTTTGATGGGCAGTCTCAGAGGAAGTAGTTGCTTCGAGATTACCGGATAATATTCGCGGTGAACACAGAAGCTTTGAAGTTTCAAGTTAGCTGTCATAAGAAACCGACTCTTGCGACCGAATTATTAGTTAAAATGATAAATAGTCTACAATCTATCTCCGAGGAATGGAAACCCACTTCAGGAAATATCAGCAACATCTCAATTCACGGAAGGAAAATTTCATCACGCAGCTCGTATACTCCGAGTCTATTTTATTAATCAAAGTGTATTAAGAGAAACACCCGGCACTACAAGCTCGGCATGCACAAGAGTTTGTTACTTAGGCTACAGCCAGTTTAGACTGATACCTTGAGGAAGAAGGCGAGGCAAACATCAACAGCTCCAATCACAAGGCCGAGGATAGGAGTAAGGACAGCAGTGATGTCTGCGACGATGTATACCTTGAGGCAGCCGACGAGGGTGAGGACGTCGTTGCTTGGCAGATATTAGTACAAAGTACAAATAGGAGCGGAGAATACATACAGCAGGCCACAGACAGCACCTTGAATTGTTGCAAGTGCACTTTCACCGATGATGAGGATGCAGGCAATCAAGTTGCCTACAACTCCGAGCAGGATCTAGACAAATGGGATCGGCAACCGGAAAATAGGACACTCAAGGATATCACTTACCGCCAAGAGACCATAGATTGCAGTGCAGAGGTTGACAAGGTAGACACCATCCAAGCTGACAGAGGCAGTTGCCTGGAGTTTAGAGACGCAAGTCTTCACGGCGGCGTCAATCTCGACCACAATTCCAGACAGAGCATCAGGAGTGCATGAGCTGGAGTCGCCCTTGAGAGCCGCTGCACACTCCATGAATAACGGACATAGAAAGCAAACAAAAAAACTCACTCAATTTGTCGTTCAAAGGGGAGATGGTGGTGGTCGCCTCAGTGATGATGCTGATCACGGGTTGAAGGGAAGCATCGCTGCCAGTCCCACCGGTGTAGGAGGACATGCAGGAGTTGCTAGGAGTGGCCGAAGTAGGGGCAGCAGCGACGAAGCTGGCAGCAGCCAAGAGGAAAGCAGGGATGAAAGAGAGGACGCGCATTGTGAGCAAGTTGTAAAGAGTGGTGGGTGTCGAAGGACTGGAGTGAGCAGATAAGAATGAGTGAAGAACTCTGAAGAAAGTAGAGAGACTAGAGGAGGCCTTTTATAACCTCCCAACATGCAAGCGAACTCCGACGAGGGTCCTGATAGTGACTTACGAGAATCCGAAAATTTTTTGGAAGTCACTTCACAATCACGAGAAATTGAATAACGGAACTGATCGTGCAGCGTGCTTCCTGGGTGTTGTATGAATCGGGAACAAAATACACGTCAGTTAGTTGGCGTGTACAAGACATGAAAGCCAGCAGGCAGACTAAATGATACTTATCATGCAATCAAGTTCCAAATTTTAGGTTGAAAAAACGACGGAGGACTGAGCTCGCCGTAGCGGAGTACGTACCAGTACGTACCACCATACGGTTCCGCCAATGGAGAATATCGCGGCGTATCGACAATAACGTACGCACACGTAAAACCAACGCCGAGCCCCGTGTCCGATTTTACACGGTGATCGACGTTGCGTTCTGTCCAACATGAGCCTGTCTGTTATTTTCTAAATATTTTGCTAGAAGTCAGTGATCTGCGTGCAAGGACAAAACGTACGAGGAATGTTCTCGGTTCTGAGTTACTTCTCGGTACTGAATAGTTTCTGAAACAAAAGCTTAGTTGCCGACGCGAGGATATTCTAGCGATTGGCTTCTCGAAGGCTGAGCGCTGAGCGCTTGATGCTCGTTCCAAAGGTTAAAGTGCTCAGTGAGGGTGTTTGTTGGCAAGTCATATGTCAACACTGAGTCTGTAAGCAACAGCAACCTAGTCTTTATAAGCCAACTAGCATGAACAGTAAGCTGAGCGCCTGTTTCAATGCCCTGACGGCCCACAGGTATATACTAGTCCACGAGCTGAGGACGAGCCAGCGAGCTCCAGGTTGCACCGCAAATCATGTCCTCGACGACCGGTTCCCTCAACTACACCGTTCCCCCTGCCGATGGTTCTCGCCTTTACTTCCATATCAATATTGGCAGCACTGCCAGTGAGCACCATCGCAACTGGACTGAGGTACCTCGCGTTGTCGTTATTGGGAACGTCCGTGGCTCGGAGGAACACTACACACTCGACAATGCCGGATTCCAGTATAGCAGGCAGCCTTCCAAGCACACACGCTTTGTTGACGAGAACGAGATCAAAGCAAAGTACTACCCCGAGCGCGTCGAAATTATAAAGAAGCTCACTGGCGCATCTAGTGCGGTCATCTTTGTCCACAGTATGAGTCTCGTTTCATCTTTTCTCTGGGCGGTTGCGCTCACTAGAGTCACTACTTGACGCTAGCTATCCGCTGCCGACGATCTGGAGAGATACACGACGGTGTTGGTAGACGTCAGCCTGTCGCGGTTGTGCATGCAGTTCAGACGACAGCTTCGTCCATCGCCCTCACCTTCCTTCCGACGCACCCGCCTTGCTTAAACGCCGCTTTCAGATCATAAACCTGTGGCGTCCTATTTCACATGCTGCATTCGACTGGCCGCTCGCGCCGTGCGACTTTCGTAGCGCTGACGTGACCTAAGGGCTTCTTGCCTGTTGTGCTTGTCTACCAAAATCGAGAGGAAGAGTTATTTTGATGAAGCGCACGGGTGGCGGTATATAAAGGTGATAGAGCCGGATAATATGTATTGATAAGATGGTACGTATTCCTTCGCTATTTAATACGAGGACTGATGAAATCGCATCTAGTTTTGATTCCGAGCAAGAGAAGGGTGTGGCTACCTTTACACCACACACCAGGTTCTAGGACCCCGATTGCCCCGAGAGGGCCTCTCCTAGGAAGTCCATTGAGGCCAGGGCACTCGTCTTTTATGACCACTAAACCATGGATTAAGGTGATGTCGCCGTGTACTGATTCCAAATGATTGTATTCCGTACAGATGGTGGAAGAAGCAACGAACGGTTCTATAAATTGCGGTGCAGCAATTTGGTAGTGCAGTCCCCATCGTAAAGGTCCATTTCGACTTTTTCAGGACTTTTGGACTGTGATGGATGCCGGATGCGTTGTCTTCCCACAGCGAATTAAAGCCTACCTCTCCAGAATAATCGGACTACGGTGTACGTGTGATATCAGAAAACCGCATTGGCATGTTTTCTGTCCATCCCCGTTGTTGAACGATTCACGACCAGCGCTCAGCTCAGCCGTGTGTACAGTATATGCGAACTGACGACAAAACCATACTAGTATCACAAATCACGACGCCGTCCCATGACTCTTCCTTCACTCTATAAATCGTCCGTTCTGCGAGCAGGATTTCTCATCCCGAACCCGACGAGCATCCTCCATGCTTCCGAATGTCTGTCATCACGAAGCTCCGGCACAAGGAATGCCTTGGTGGTCCAACCCGGACGGCCAAGGATAACACGAAGCGAACACCCACTCGTGATAAACGTGTGACCAAACCACTGCTGCCACCCGCGGTTCCGAACTCGGTGGGCAAGGCAGAATGCCATGGTCTATCGAGTCCAGGTGCCACTGCCCGACCAACGAGGTCAATTCCGAGTCCAGTAATCAGGTCGTAAATCATCTGCAAGCCATAACACTGGTCGGGACCATGATGATGCTCGCCCAAAGGTACTGCACAAAGAAGGAAAGCGAGAGGTTTTGGATGGTCCAAACGGTGGCAACAGAGATCACGACTTTTGTCATCGCGGAAAAGAGGGCATGGATTACAAATACCATCTTGTGAGTCGGACGTGTTTCGCGTGTGACGTACAGTTCTGGAGACCAGTCCCAGTCAATGCCGCAGAGGTTCGTCGAGAGATCAAGGCCTCCATGGTGGTCAATGGAGAGCTGTTCATGGACACAGGCGTCGCACGAGTGACTCTTTTTCGGCAGTGTCCAGGAGAACGCATGGAAAGGGACACAGACGTGAAGCGTTGGAAGGGAACGTACCGGCGCTGCCTTCCATATAAACACAAATCGAATGTGCGCGTATCAGGCGTGATAGCTAATACCGCTAATACGACGTATGACAGAGGGATGACATGAGGAATGAATGTTGCGACCATGACAGACGGAATGGTTGGTTCCCGAGATTGGCTAAATCGACGGTGGTGCCTGGTGCTCAGCCTCAACAATAGTAGACTATAGGTGCTAGAAATCTCAGTCAAACTCGTCAGTAATGGCTTCCACATTGAGATTGTGCCAACTGAGATGGGGGTTGTGATCCAAGGTATGTTCGCTTAGGTAAACTTCATTTCTTCATCCCTTACCATGGACCCCTTTGAAGTACGGATGCAGTTCCTAGGCCTCCTCCGAAAACTCAACGCGTGAGTAGTTTCCCTCCTCGACCGTGCTCTGATCATCCTATCACGTTCGGTACTGCCCATGACATTCCATTGACGCACACAACCTAATACTCATTACAGAACACAACAGTCGATTCAAAAGGTCGTCGGATACGCACTCAAGTATTTTTCACGATGTGGAGAAGATTTGTGGGAATGCGTCATCGAAGAATGCCAAAAGGTATGTCCATTGTGTTGCATACTGCCCAATGTCCACACCTTCTGTTATCAGGGCTCTATTAACAACCGGATAAACATCCTCTATTTCCTCGATGCGCTCTGCGAGTCGTCCTTGTTGGTCAAAGCACACCAGCCACCCCCCATCGAGTCCTCCTCGTCCGTCCTTTGTCTTCGTCTGCCATCTCTTGCCTTCTTGCTCACACCCCATGCTAGACATGCCAAACAAACCAACATTTCCTTGTACGTCGACTATGTCTCCCGTGACCTTCGCCAAATCGTCGAATGCGTCGTTCCCGTCGGACGACAAGGCCTGCCCAACCTCTCCAGCACAAAACAGGTCCGTCCACCCACCCCCGCCATCGCACCGCTCACCTGCCTCCCTAGATCCTCGAAAACTGGCGTACGAAACGGATCATCGAACCACAGCGGGTCGAGGACGTCATCCAGATGCTGTCGTCCCGAAAGACCCAGACGTCCGATGCCTCGGCGACGTCGGCCCCTCCCTCGCGCGGACCGAGCGCGCATGACGCCCATCTCTCGCGTACCGAGATATTTAAGCGGATTGAAGAGGATCGGGAACGGCACAAGCGACTTCGGGAACGGCGTTGGGTACAGGCGCAGTCCCAAAACCATGTACAGGACCATGTCTCCTTGGCGCACAGCGCTTATGCGTTGGCTGCGTTTCTCCCGCTCAGTGAGGGGGAAAATGCAGAGTTGGCGTTGGACATCGAGTTTGAGAACGAGTGGGAGGCGACGAGTGATTGGAACGAGGACGATGTGGAAGCAGTGATAGAGGAGCGGGAGTTGTGCTTTCCACATTTGAGACGACGTTACGGTCAAGGACCAGGACAGGAGGAATTGGAAGACGACGCGTTGGCAGAAGGAGAGGGCGGGGAGGAACCCATGGATCTCTCGTAGCGTACAATACACTTCGCCCCGAGTACGCTCTCTCTCCAGGTGGTCACCATCGGTTACAACTATCGTACACGATGTCATATCACAGCAGTGCAAGTACCACACATTCGCAAAACGCTAACCAAAGATGTTGGTTCTACATTCGCTCAGCCCTCGTCCTCTCCATCTTGCATCGCGGACCGACTTTGCTTGCGCCGCAACATGGGAATGCTCAGGCGACGCGGCATCCTGGGTACACTCGGGACGCGCTTCACTTGACGGCCAGCAGGATCCGGCACACCGTTCGACACAGCGCCTGGCATCGGCGTCTGAGCTCTCGGCGCGTTCGACAACGTCATTCTACGCTGACGTTGGGGAATCAGCGTCCACGTCGAGGCCGAGTCCACGGATTGCCCGGTAGTAGAAAAATTCTGTTTACTCATGTACGGGCTCGGACGTGACTTGAGGATCCCCGACTTGGGTGATTCTGCAACCTCTGGATGACATGGAGGCGCAAACTTGGGGGGAGGTAGTGAAGATGGCATATGGTCCACAAAATTGAGACTCGGATGTCGGGGAATTGCTGTTGTTGTGCTGGCAGTAACCTCTTTGCGGCTGAGCGTAGGCAAACTAGGCAGGTGCTTGAGACTCGCCGTCTTTCCGGTGTCACCGTCCAAAGTAGGCGGGGGAGCAAGCTCCGTCAGTCTTGAACTGAGCGGCGGCGTCGGTAGAGGCTCGTTGATGTCGACAATGCTAGGGCGGCGAAATGTCGCAAACGACAATTTGCGGGTGATGCTTGCGACACTCGGACGACGAGCATGAGGTACGGACGGACTGACATCTGGTGGTAGCGCGACAGGTTCTATACTCGGCCACTTTGGATGGACTGGTGAAATACGAGGGCTTGGCGTGGATGGACTGTCGCTCGACTTGAGTGTCCCTCTACGGCTTCGTCCAGTAGTTTGCTGAACTGCCACCTCACCTCTTGAGTCGTGGATCACGGGTTGGTTGTTACTGATAGAGTTTTGTGGAGACTTCTTCCACCAGACACGTACGTGCGACGGAGAGGCAGAGGCAGCGTTCTGTCCATCGCTGTTCTCTTGGGTCAAGGCACCCTTTGTCGAGTTTTGTTCTTCTCTCTGTTTCTCTGCCTTCTGCATTATGACGCTGCGTACTCCCAAACCTTTGGATTTCAGCCACTTTTTCGCTACAACAGCACCTCTAGTGCGTGGGCTCTGTAGCTCTTCGTCTTTTGGCAACATCACGCGGGACCCAAAGGTCGGTGTACCACAACGCGACGAAGAACGCTCAAGGATGGCGGGGGGTAATAATGGCAGCGCTGAGGGTCTGGTACGAAGGGATGCCTCCACACAGGAGTAGTTCTCGGGTTCATCAGTGTGGACAGCAACCACCCCACAGAGTTCAGAGGATAGCACGACAGCGTTGTGGATCGCCTGGGCATCATCGGGGAGTGGGATTGGCTCGCAGACAAGATAGGCAAATAACGAGCCCTCGGGACGGTTCATGCGCGCAACACGCCAACCAGCAGAAAGCGCCAATGCGCAAAATTCGCGAAGAGTGCGCTCCTTTCCGTTGAGCACCATTTGCATCTAGATACCGTGAAAACTGTCGGCGGAGCACAGCAAGAAATTCGGCGTTGCTTACAATGAGATCCATCGAGTAAGCATTCGTGCTTGCTTTTCCAAGGTTAGATAACAGGGGGGGTGGTACGAGGGCACGTTCGGCGCCTTCAACATGTGCAAGAACTGAGCTCACTGTCCACTCATGTGTTCCACTCGCTTTGCATACCTCCCCGTTCATATGATCGACGTCCTCATCGACACATGCAAGTGGGAGAACGTGCTCAGCAATGAGTAATCGTGTGTCTGTATTTGATGCGACTCGAAGGTTGATCAGGATGCGTCTCGCACATTCATCAGGCCAATCATGGAGGACGACCCGTAAGACGTAGACTGCAGGATGCCTAGATTGATGAGGAGGACCAAGAGGCAACTGTGGCTCGAAGAAGTCCTGTTCTACGTTGGTAGTATGGACATGAGCACCGCTCTCATAATACGGTAAACCAATATGCACACCTTGGAATACGACCTGTCCACTGTCAAGCATCTCGGGACACTTGGAACCCCATGCTTCGATGCCGAGGGCTCTGACGACAGGCCTATCCTGCACAATAAAGCGAAAGTTCATGTTATCTTCAACTGTAAGCTCGTCGCCGGTCATGAGCGAACGATCGCTCAGAAAATTGCCCATAGGACGAGAACTCGCAGATTCCTCGACGCGAGTACCTTCCTCCCTCTTGATCGAATCTGACCTAGTCCCGTTGAGCGCGCGAGCAAGAATCATTGTAGTACTTCCGATTCCACCACCGACATCAATAATGGTAGAACCTTTTGGGAGAGAATACCAGTTGAATCCTGATAGACAAATCAACTACAAGTTATGACAGAAGAAGAATACGTCAAGAACGTACCAGTCAAGATGGCCTTGGGTGCCTCCCACCCTGTCGTTGATACCATCGCCTTCGAGAATCGTTGCAGCCTGTGCGACTTTCCTGGCGTACCGTTGGGTCCATTTCCAGATGCCGCGGGTTGTGCATTGCTGCGCGTGCATCCAGTATCTGTCAGGCTGGGTCTACAGGCTCCTCGACCCGTTCCTCCGAGAAGATCCTTCCCTCCGTTCTCTAGCCAGTCAAAATACGGTCTGTTGGTGAGGAAAGCAAAATTGAACGCAGGCAACTTTTCCGGTTTAATTGTATCTCCAGAATATTCGTTTCCTTTTTCCTGTGTCGAGGCTGCGGTTAGACCCGGCCTAGGAGCAAGAGATGTCTGAGTTTCGATCACAGATGACTGTAAGGATCTCCGGCTATCGCATGGAAGGTGTGATCTAACACGTTCTAATGAACTCGTTGGCGGCAGAAGAGACTGGGTGTTCTCATCCTCCGGGTACACGATGTGAGTGAGAATGCTTGAGGAACGTGTGGTGGATGGACAGGGTGCAGAATCATCTACAACATATCTAACCGTTGAAGAAACTGTGGTCGCCCTAGCGTTTAGAGTAGATGCCGGTACAGGGAGCTGAACACCAGTGAACGCCTCGGTGAGGTAAGCGGCTGATTTGAAAATTTCATCTGTACTAGCGGAAGATGCTGTCAACAATTTTTCTCCAGAACCAGATACACTGCGGCGCATACACGCAGCCGGGGCTCTAGGGCCAACTCACTTTAACGCGACGAACGCGGCCACCCCATCTGTATCATCGTACTTTGTTTCCGGGCTGGATCGAATCAGATGCCAAATCGGTTGAGTGCCCAAAAAGAACACCGACTTTGAGAAAATAGCCTTGACACTCTTTCCACTGTCGAGAAGGCTTCCTACCCTTGTGAGTGCAAAGGTATCTGGGGATGTCTCTCTGAAGATGTGATGTGTTGAGAGCAGTCGAAGGACATGCACTGCACAATGATTGTGTCTGGATTTGCAAGGATGGATGCGATTGGCTAAAAGCTTACCTAGGTCTATAGAGTCGACATATCCGTCACCTGCATAGGAACATATCATGTTCGTGATATCGGCGACGTGCATGCCTTCTTTTGATGAGGATATGATCAAACCGAGTACCGTCATGACAACATTCATACAACAGAGTTTAGTGCAGAAAAGAAGGAACGCGTACCGGAACATTTGCGAGCGCGAGGTCCGATCCAGCCCATTTGTCGGACATCAACATCATCGTGCGTCAACGGATTCGAGACAGGTCCGCTCGTTTCGACGTTATTGGTGCCTGAAAGCGGACCAGCCGACCCCTGTTCGCCAGCAAGCAATCTCAGTCTGTGCTCCTCGCCTTCCCGGAGGATTTCTGCAATGTGAAGGTGTTCAACAAGCCGCATACAGGCTGGAAGATTGTACTGATCCATAAGAAAATGGGTAGTGGATACAGAGATGATGTATATATGCACCCAAAACAACAAGTACGTCAGTACCAAAGAGAGGGTGAGGTGGAGATACGTACACCCATGATCGCATCGCAGATGGACAAGAATGGCTTGTGAACGATATTCGACATTTGTCCGCATGCAGCGACGATCCTGGAAGCGGCTGCGGTGGCATCCGGATGCAGTGCGAGTTGCTCTCCGGGTGAATCGGAGACGTGCGGTGAGTCTGGACATGGATAGTCCACGCATGGGATGCCAGCCTCGGTATGCATAGGAGCACGTAGGGAAGGAAATGTCGCGGAGAGGGGCGTAGGCGGGAAAGAGGTCGGTGGGGTTCCAGGAAATGAAGAGGCTGTTGGGGAGAGATCTGATGAAGTCGCGAAGAGGGGAGAGGAACATTGCGAAGAAGAGTCGGGCAGTGTACTCTGTGCAAAGACGCGCTGTATGTCGTCCAGCGCGTCGCCGATGACGAGATGGAGCGCTCTGAGGGTCGCGAACGTCGAGGCGGGGGACGCCATGAGCGTCGGGGGCAAAGAGTGGCGTGACGATCAAAAGGGACGCTACTTAAACAAGTGTCGATTGCCTGTAAAAAGTGTAGACGCTGACCGATCCAGAGAAGAAAACGGCAGGGCGGTCCGATCGGAGCCATGTCCACTCTTCAATAAAGACAGTCCCGCGACGAGACGGAGACAGTGATTGGCTTGGATTGACCGCAACGGAGCCACCAGAGAAGTTGACGATCCTGACACGACAAGGAATAAGCCGCGGTCGAATTCGATTGATGAATTGATGAATTACATGCAGCAAGAAACACCAAAGAGGTCAATGAGCGCGTCGCATTCGGATGGAGTTGTGGTCACGTGCACAGATATCGGAGCCATCGGGATTCGGAAGATGCCCATGTCTGCTCTGCAAAAGACGGCGAGAAAAAGGCTGTCGTCGGTCCAGGACGGCAGAAAGGGAAAGAGGGCACGCATTTCAAAGCAGACGCCACCCAAGCACAGCGACGAAAACCTCAAAAAGCGGAGACAGCCCGTCACATTTGCCATCAACGAGCCAAATGAACTCGACTCCGATGATGCGGGCGAGGACGAAGTGTTTGGCGACGCGGAGAGCGGGGAGGAGGCAGAAGAGAATGCCATCGGGGATGAACTGGATGTGGACCAGTTGTCGAAGGATCCAAACGGTCCGCTCTTCCTCACTCTCGCACATCCTGTCAATCTCATCCAGAGCGTAATTAGTCACTCGGGAATCACACAAGGCTCAGCGTGTCTTGCAGGAACAACGAAAGGCCGCAAAGCCTCATTCCCAGCTCATTGCCAATGCCAAACGTGTTTGGTCTCTGGCTCGCCAGAAAAATATCAGCTCAGCAGACCGTCAGAAACACATCCGAGATCTCATGGCCATCGTCAAGGGAAAAGTAAAGGACATCGTACTCAAGCATGACGCTAGCAGGATCATACAGACCATCGTCAAGTATGGCGGTCAGGCAGAAAGAGACCAAGTCGCAGGAGAACTCAAGGGAAACTACAAGGCACTCGCTCAAAGCAAATACTCCAAGGTGAGTATCACCCGAGCGTCATTGTCGCACTCCAATTCTGATCTTTTCAGTTTCTGGTGACCAAACTTATCAGATTTTGTCCAACACACCGCATTTCGATCCTGCAAGAGTTCCAGTCGCATGTTCTCAAACTTTTACTTCATCGCGAGGCATCGAGCGTGCTTGCTGATGCGTTCGAGTTGTACGCAAACGCTTACGAACGCTCGATTCTCGTGCGTGACTTTTATGGCAAGGAGGTTGCTCTCTTTTCCTCATCTAGGGGGACCGCGGAAGACATCGAGGCCGCAAAAAAGGGTCTGCACGGCTTACTCGACGGTATTGAGATTGACAGGCGCAAGCGGATACTCACTGCTCTCAAGGATAACTTGACGACAATGTAGGAATTCGCTGCATCACGTCAGTACATTGAATTCACCGCCGCATAGATTCAATAATCCCGACAAGGGGGCCGTTACACATGCCATCGTCCATCGCGCGCTATGGGAATTTTTCACTGCTGTCGATACTCTTGACGAAGCATCAGAACAAGAGAAATTACGCAGGGAAGTCTTTGAAAGGTCCGTGGTTGTGCATATATGCGTAGTTTAGCATCTTAATGGCTACCAAGCTGCCAAGATGTTGTAGCCGAAATGGTGCACACCAAGGATGGCAGTAGGCTCGTCCGTGAACTCATCGCGCGAGGTACGGCCAAGGTGAGTTTCCTGACCTACCTACTTTTACGCATCGGACACCATGTTCCAGGATCGGAAACACATCATTAAAGTGATAAAACCCCATGTCGAACGAATGTGTACGGACGACGAGGCCCAACTAGTGTTGTTTACGGCACTCGACATTATCGAGTATGATCTCTGACCCACCATTAATGCGTCTATTGTTGACTTGGTTCGCCAGCGACACAAAACTGACCGCAAAGTCTCTTGTTTCTGATATAACATCACACACCTCTTCGCTCGCAACAAGTCCTCAGGGCAGACGTTCCCTCTTTCACCTCATCGTACCACGTTCGCGAAGACATTTCACTCCCGCACAAATTGCGGTGATAGCAGAAACGGATAGCATCCGCTCCCAGACGAGCAAAAAAGACAATGCCATTCGCGAGAGCGAGATACGAAAAGCAGCGAGCGAAAGCCTTGTCCAGTTCGTGGCAGAAAACGGTGCAGAGACCATACGCGATCCCGGCGGAAGCCTACTTGTGCTAGACATTATGCTCTATGCCGAAGGAGGTCCGGTGTTCTCTCTATCCATGCTTTCTGCCTGACGCTCTTGACAGACAAGTCGGCTGCGATGAAGACCCTCGCAGAGGCGCTGGCGTCACCTTTTTCATCGCAAGATGTAGCGCGACCACATCTGATCCATTTGCCGCATGCCTCGCGCATGTATAAAAGTCTGCTCCAGGGTGGACACTTTTCGCGCTCGGAACATACGGTCGTACGTGTGCCCACGTTCTCGCCATCCGAGTTTGCATCGGTGTTTCTCGCGACTGTCGGCGAGGAGACGACGATCGCGGTTGCTCAGGGTGATGGCGCCTTTGTCGTCGCTGAGCTTTTGGAACGGATACGTGAAGAGGGCAGCGACGAACAAAAGAAAACCGTCAGAGGGTGGTTCGACGATACTTTTGTCGCTCGGCTGGGGGACAGCGAGGCAAAGGGTAAAAATGTGTTGATGGAAAAGATCAAGGCGCTGTCATAGTTTAGTTTTGTGATAACCATTTCACTTGCCCAATGCTACCAGGCTTCTATGAGGGTAACGTTGATCTTGAGTGGTAAGTGGATGTGGTGACCAACTTTTAGACGGGCGTACTCTACATCCTCTCTAAAGGTCGTATGCTCAGTAACCGCATCGCAGCCCCCAACACATCGCGTGCACAAATGTACAGCCAGAGCCGCGCCCTCGCTTTTTCGAGATCAGGCTCACCCCTGACCACGAGCGTCTCCCACGCGCTCGATATCGCGTGTGCAAGACGGAACGCAAACGTGACAACACCACTAGGTTCGTGTGTCTTGAGCGCAGTTTTAACGACATCTGGGTATGAGCCAAGTAAAATCGCAATGTCCCGGGCGTGGACAGATTCGGAAAGCGACGAGGTATCGATTTGGGAGGGTGGCGGCAACGGAAGGAGTTCCGGGTTCTTGCGTTCCATCGACGTCAGTCGGACGTGCGCATATTGCAGGTAGGGACCTGTGTCGCCCTCGAAGGAGAGCATGCGATCCCAGTTGAAAGTATAATTGTTGATCCTATGAAATGTCAGTCGTCGTTTGACCACTATGCAAAGAGGTACCGTTTGGCAGCCATGTCTTGAATCTTGATGCCGGTGATTCCGACTTCTTGACTGACGTGCTCCGGATCCTCTATGGAGTTGTATTTCTCCTCGTTGCGTCTCATCTGCTCGTGCATCACGGAGGCCGCTTCCTTGATTATCTGGTCTAGAAAGACTGCGGTCCCTTTTCGGGTGCTCATGCCGAGCACCATACCATAGTTGACATGTTCGAGGCGATCTGCCCACGGAAATTCCATGAGTTTGAGTATCTTGAAGAGTTGAGCTAGATGAAGATCCTGTTGAGACGCGACGACGTAGATCATCTTATCGAACTGGTATTTTTCCCATCGTTCGATTGCGCCAGCAATGTCTCGTGTGAGATAGATCGACGTTCCATCTTGGGTTCTAGCGTCAGGTAAACCCGTTGCGACCATCCGAGCCAGTGACGTACCTGCTTTTCGGAGGACAGCCTTGCCTAGTTTCCACTTTTCTAGGTCGACGAGTTTCGCCCCGTTTACATCGCTAATCAACCCGAGTTGATCGAGACGTTCTATCGCTCTATCCATCCACTCCTTTCCAACCTCGCTCTCACCAATGTATCGATCAAAGGAGACGTTCAGTCGATCGTATTCTTCCGTGTACTTTGCGATACTGAGCTCGCGCCATTGCCTCCAGTTGGCAAGCACACTTTCGTCACCGTCTTCCATCCGTTTGAACATGCGTGCAGCCTCGATTTTGACGTTGGGGTCTGTATCAGCTTCCTTGCTAACCTTGACATAGATGTCGAACAAGTGTTTGATCGCATCTTTCGACAGTTGCTCGTTTGAGCCGTGTTTCTCGAACCCAGATGCAATCATGCCAAACTAGTCGGACGTTGCGTATCAGTGAAAACGTTATTGGCAAGAAAAAGACCGTCACCTGCGTGCCCCAGTCTCCGAGGTAGTTCAATGAGACGACCTGCCAACCACAGGCTTTGTATAGGTTTGCCAAGAACGCGCCGATGATTGTACTCCGAAGGTGTCCGACATGGAATGATTTCGCGATGTTGGGAGATGAGTATTCGAGAATGAGCTTCTTCCCTGAGCCAATAGTGTTTGTTCCGTACGACGGGCTTCCAGAAGGACTCTCGTTTGTGAGTGTGTGGATCTGAGAGAGAGTCTCGCGGATGAGACTCGTATTGTTGAGTTGGAAATGAAGAAATTGTTTGTCGTGCGTGATGGACGCGATAAAGTCGTCTGGGTGAAACTGAGTGCGCGTCAGTAGATGAGATGTGGGGAAGAAGAGTGAAGCGAACCTCTTCGAGCACTTTTTTGGCGTGTTCCTCGGGTTTTCCGGGGAGTCGAAATCGCGGAAGGGCGACTGTGAAGTCGACTCCTTTTTTTCCGTAGTCGACGCCCGAGTACGCTTGCGCGATCGTAAGCTGAGGGAGTCGATCAGAAATCCGTTTTGCGATTGCAGTCCGGAAAGTATCCAATATAGCAGACGATGGGTCTGTTCCGGGTACGTGAGGAAGAGAGGGCAGCATAGTTCCAAGTCGCCGGAAGTTCTTGAAGGGGAGATGCGCCAGTATGATGACTCGAGGATAGGATGTAAATAAATAAATAATTCCCCTGGGTTAGCAACTGGCGGTAAACCTAATTAATTTTTGCACGTTGATAAACGCAACTGCGAGCCACCAACGCTCAACGACAAAGAGACGAGGGTTATGCCCGGCCACAGACCTGCCACCACCACCCCTCCACGCACCACGACGCACACGCCACCACCACGGCGACAGCGACGACTGGGGCAACGCAACTGCGTGCCACTGGCGAGAACGGCTAGGCGATGGCGACACCGAGTGAGGATCTAACTACGAGTGATCCTCCCGCCACTACCAGGAGCCAACGAGGGTATGGACAACGTGACTGTGCGCACACTCAAACGTGGCTGCTGGCATCACGTACTACTATCACTGAGTACATATCCAGGCTCGGTCAGGCTGTACTTTTTTTCCTCACCAACACCAGCGCGCATCAGGACTCACAAATTGCTTGGTGTGACGTTACTTCTAGAGCCGACATGGTCAACACACAGCCATTAACAACGCTGATATTTAATCCCAAGGGCTGAGCGCGCCGAGGGTCTCAGTCATGTCTTTTTCTATGTCGTCCTTGAGGACTGCACTTGGCATTCCGCCAACACAAGTCCCCATCAGCCTCGCGACCTTTGTGTCCTATATCCTCCCCCCGTTGGTTGGCTATATTGCCATAGCTGCGTTGGCCATCACACCTCGGACGCGCCC
>JBBPTN010000200.1:0-32145 GCA_038094075.1 Xerocomus spinulosus | reverse complement strand
AGGGTACGTCGTGCGTCAGACCAAACGGCGATGGAAGAGGGAGGATGGCAAAGGCACCACCACCAGATGAAGACCAGTTAATACTGATGTAGCGCTGTGCGAAGATCGATCGGTTCGTACGTACACTTGGACTGAATGACACGTACTGCGGATGCGGCGATGAGATTGGTATCCCAGGCACTCGAAGAGATCTTGACATTATCATAGCTGTGTTCCTTTTTGGCTGCTTGTCCAAAGACGTGGCTAAGATTACGATAGATATAAAGCCAAGCGTGGATCTGAAATGTCTACACATACCGATACTTGGAAGCGCGCACAAATCTGGACATGGTTGTGGTTGCTAACTGAAACGTCGAAGAGCAAGTCGCGTGGTCAAACAGATGGCAACACATTTCAATGCTGTGCTCATACCACACCAACTCTGGTAATCTTAAAGTTCTTTCCAGTACGCTAGTCTGACAGTAATGGCTCGTAGCGCCTATCCTTAATGAACTAGACCTTTCTATCGTACAAAAAGGTACGCCAAACTACCCATTCTAATTACCCCAAACACGAAACATCTCAGTAGACACACTCCCTGACGGCGAGAAGGAGAGAACTAGCTTGAGCAGCACTGGTGAGTTCAAATGCCAATATGCACAAACACAATGCGCTTCTCCAACGACACCTCTCCAGCCGTCTTCACCACCGCAGTATTCAACGCCGCCGCCGCATGCTCAAAACCAATATCCGGCCGACTAAACATCTCCTTGTAAAACTGGGTGACCACCTGGTGTGCCGCTGCATCATCTACCCACCACAACGTCCCAATCACCCCATGGAACCCTGCAAAGTGCATCCCAGCCGCGAGATGGAGCACCTCGTTCGGCGTCGAAGCGTATCCTGGCACGGCAGTACGACAAGAAGACAAGAACGCAAACTCGGAATTCGTGTACCGTTCCTGAATGACCCGCATGAGGGTCAGCTTTCCGTCTCCCATCGCGAACCCCGCGTCGAACGGCCTTTCGTCATGCAGCAAACTGTGGCATGCGAGATGGACAAAAAGGTAATTGCGGAAGGCGTTCAAGGCACCTTGGACGGAGGCTGCGTCGCCGGTGATGATGTTGAATGTCATCTCTGGGGGAATACCAGTCTCGTTGCGGATCCTCTGGATTTCATGGTCTACCCCAGGGAGTTCGCCTAGTTCCGTGTCTGTACCCGGTCTCCCCTGACCGACAGCTGCAAACGATATCCGGTTCGAAAGTCTAGACGTTTCGCGAGTGGCCCTCTGAGCCCGAATACGGTCCTGGGCACGAACGAGTGCCAACAGGGAGGGTGCGTAGGAAGAGACATAAATGTCATACATATTCTTTTCCGTCATTTGGTGTGGACCAGCTGCGTGGAATGGGAGGCTCGTAAATGTTGACGTCAGACACCACCAAATGCGCGAGCCAAGGGGCAGCCCAATCTCATTTTGAAGCACACTGGCGATGGGTCCGACCACAGACGACCACAGGTCTCGCAACATCTGCTTCACCAAACACTCTATTTTTTCTGTAGGCATACGGGTCCCTTGTAAGTTCCGATAAGTCTGAACGTAGCTGGTCGACGTCCGCTAACGAGCGAGGAAGGGGTACGTGAACAGGCAGCCCATTGCGAACAACAATGAGCGCGTCGCAGCTGTATTCACTTGCGTTCACGATGACAACAGGTCCGAGTTCGGCCGCTTGTTGGAGGTCCTCGAAAAGGGGAGGCAAGAGGAATCGCGAAAACCCTTCAAGACTGCGAATCTCATCTACGACCGACTGCCATTCCCGTTGGACCCGCCAATATGACTCTGTGCCGCTGATCCCTTGGGCGTAGTCCCAGAGTTCTCTGCTCAACTCTTGGAATCTATTCCCGAGCACGCTTCCTTGGCCGTCTCGATTTTCCAGTTCCGTAATGGAAATGTCGAAGCAAGCAAGTTGACTCCACAGGATGCCTCTACCCTGTTCTAGCAACTCAACTGCCACCCTGAGATCACCATGCCTTAGGGCAGAAGAGAATGCATTATTTGCCAGATCAGATATCCTTCCTTGCATTGCCTCATGTTGCAATTCCAATGAGGAGCTGAAAGAGGTGGTGTAAACTAGCACATCAAGTGCTGTCTGATAAATCCTTAGGACCAAAGGGTGCTTGCACTCATCGGCATGATGGGTCCAGTTGTTGATTGCCTGTAGGGCAGACATGATAGGAGATAATGATGTGAGGGAGAGAAAGTGAATGGCTTCAAGCCAGTAGGCAAGGAAGTCATTGAAGAAGCAAGTTATTTCATTGAGCAATTCTGGTGTCCAGCCAGACTGACACAGGTGGTCCATCCAGTATCGACATGAGTATGACAGTGAGGAGGGGATAGCTTGATTCACCCAAATAGACATGTCAGGGACAGCACCATTACAAAGCCAGGTGTCCTTAAGGCCACAGATTCTGAACCTCAGCCTTGCTCGCATGAAAGACAGAAGTACTCGTCCAACAGAAAGGGAGTGGTCAGATGGAATGGGGACACAGAAGGTCAAGCTGCGAGACTGGTCGAGTAGAAAGTCACGAAATGACGTATGGAGTAGTCGGATGGGCTTGCTGTCGTCCACCACCCCATCAAGTAGTGACCCCATCTCTTGAATGATATACCGCACATCTAGGTCTTCATCCTTGAAGAGTGCAGAAAGGGAAGTCAGAGACAGTGGCTCGTGCAGGGAGAGTACAACAGCCATGACATCTCGAAAGGATTGCTGAGCGTCGTCGGATTCAAATAATTGACCAAGGATGGGTCCTGTACAAGTCATCGAGTGGTCGAACGGAAGCGCTGTTCTCGTCTTGCAAAAGTATCCTGAATCGCTTGTGAGGGTTAGCTCCAATGCCTTGGATGAACTTGCATGCGGTGGTAGCCCATTGGAAGAGACGTTGTGAATGGCTGACAAGTAATTGAGACCAATCTTTGTTATTCTGCGATAATTCAGCCCTGAGATTCTGGCGAGGGGAATATTGAATATACTTCTCAATGTCTCTATCAACGGTGTCATCGGGAATGTCCTCCATTTTTTTGTGAACCAGGTGGCGACTGCAGAAATGCCTCAAGTATATCACTCTCTGCACGAGCGGTGATCAGAAAGCGGAGATTTAGTGGCAATGTGTCGTTCGTGATTTGCTCTGAGATCGCCTTCAAGAGATGGCGTCGACTGTCTCGGTCGCCGCTTTCATCGAGAGCATCGATGACGATCACCAAAGGTCCAACAACATCGAGGCGCTTGCTAGGCTCAACGATGAACTGCTCCAATTGCTCCGATGGCGATGTCGAATTGCGTAGTGATCGATTATCTTTCACGATCTCCAGAAGGGCAGACTGGAATGCCTGATCACAATCGGAAAGGTCGAGCGCAATAGTACTGAAAAGGTTTTGTGGATTCCGCCTCGCAACATCGGCCCTAGAAAAACAATACGAGGACCCCAGCCTCTTCTGCCCATCATACAGTCCAGCGATCGAATGGGCCACCGCGGATTTTCCCGAGCCAGCGACCCCAGTGAGGAGGCACACACGTGGGGCATCTTGGGAGGGATCGTTTAAGATGCCACAGAGCTCTTGAATGAATGACTCGCGCGTCCCCAATAGACACCGTTTCTCTCGCTGATATCTAGCGTTGATAGCATACTGTAAGTCGTCCAAGACGAGAGTCTCTCCTGCATTACGCACGCATAAACGTTCGACAGTAGCATATACAAGGTTGTCACCTACCGACGTCCTTGACGACGTTCATCACACGGATGACTGTGATTTCCGTATGAATTGCAATGCCGTCCATAAACGCAGTCTTCAGTGTCTGCGGCTTGTTCTCATACTCAGTGATCTTTCCATCAATGTTTGACATCGCATATTTTGCGGTCCGAATCCCTAGGGGTGGTGATCAGGCTTATGAACCACGAAGTCAGTGATGACTTACAAACGTTCTTTTGCATTGCATATTCCGTAATAAAGTACCCACACTCCGTCACCTGTTGGAGTAAAAGAATGATACCGTTCTCGTGCGCGGCAATTTTCTTCAACGGCTCGGTATCCTTGACAAATGAAAAGACGTCGGCCATCGCGTCTACTAAGCCAACAATCCGATCATCGCGGCCCTTCTGGTTTAAGAACGCCTGCATAGTTCATTGCCCACGATTAACCATATATGAATAACAAGCAACAGACAAACCTGGTTTGCAGTCGATATGACAGACCAAGCCAACGATGCGTAGGGATTAATCTATCCCACATTCAGACAGCACGAAAATCAAGGTATTGAAGAACAAATTACCGCAGCGATGCTAGTCACGATTCTGTTGAACTCCGCCAATCTGTTCATCAGGGTTTCGAGCATCGGTGACAATGACACAACCTTCATGCCAGGAGCTGATCATGCCAGGAGCTGGTGGTGTGTAACCGTGCAAACTTACGGCGCCTGTCACCCTAGCGATGACCTCAGCAGCTTGAAGCTCGTCTGCTGTAACATCCCCGCGCGGCTGAGCAGCAAAAACAAATTTGATGGTAATCCCGGGGATATTGGAAACATCAGCACCATCCTTGCGAAGAGGCTCTTCAAACGCTTTTGATCAGAGATTGCATCAGTAAATCACACCCCGCAGTGACTGCTTTCGTACTGCCATCGATTTGCCTTCCCATGATCTCTTCGATTGTGCAGGTAAGAGCACCGACGAGTTCATCCTCCTTCCAAAAAGTACTGTGTTTTTGGTAGACGTCCACTTGTATGGGGGACGTACCACTGCCTTCCCTGATGGTATTCAGCTCTCCGCGTAAACAAGAGGATGAGTACGAACAAGAATAATTCATCGTCCCAACGGACGCATTTCTTGTACTCCTTTGCAGTGCGTGTCTGCCGAATGGTGTCTTCTAGGCTAAACTGAACATAGAATCGCCTTGGTGGGACTCTCCGATGCCAGTGAGTGCAGAGTTCGATGTCTAGACAAAATACAAGTTACACATAACACAAAATCCAGCAACGGAACTGTACCCTTCACGGTGACCAATTTGGCCCTTGAAAGCACTCTTAGCACGGCCTGAGTGGGATTTGGAGGCAAAAATACACATACATGTCAACTATATCTGTGTCCCCAATTGAAATAAGCCTCGTGTTCGAGGTGAAGTTGTGGATGCGGACTATACAGCGAGAAGGGGAGATTCCAGTGCGTGGGAGGCGAAGGAGTCAAAGTACTTGATATGTTAGGCATGGGCGCTACTTGGTTCAGCCTTCTGCACGAGTAGGCCTGAGGCCAGCCTAGTGGCCCTCACTCTGCAAATGCGTTTTCCAAATCATAGCCCAACGAGGCCAGTCAATTGGAACACAGGCAATCATAGAGTGCACTCACGAGTGAGGTAGACGAGCTCTTCGGATTGACGCGCTCGGAGAGTGACGGAGCCAAACAGATGATGATGATGAAAAATACGACCGAGATAACAATAGATTGGGCAGAGAACAGTGATTGTGCTACTAATGAGATGTAAGGGTTGTGTGAGCGGGAAGATCAACAGTCCGGCCGCATGGGACCAAATAGAGTTCTTCGAGCAAGGGAACTCACATCAAATATGCCTTCACCGACAATTAATACTAAGACATCAAACGAGGAGAAGAGCAAACCAATTCCCATTGCCAGTGTACGAGAAAGAAAGTCAAATGCCAATATGCACAAATACGATGCGCTTCTCCAACGACACCTCTCCAGCCGTCTTCACCACCGCAGCATTCAACGCCGCCGCCGCATGCTCAAAACCAATATCCTGCCGACTAAACATCTCCTTGTAAAATCGGGTGACCATCTTGTGTGCGACTGCATCGTCCACCCTCCACAGCGTCCCAATCACCCCGTTAAACCCTGCAAAGTGCATCCCAGCCGCAAGATGGAGCACCTCATCCGGCGTCGAGGCGTCTCCCACAGCCGTATGACACGCAGACAAGAACGCAAACTCGGAATTCGTGAATCGTTCCTGAATGACCTGCATGAGGGTCAGCTTCCCATCGCCCATCGCAAACCACGAGTCGAATGGCCTTTCAGCGTGCTGTGAACCGTGGCAAGCGAGGTGGACCCAGTGATGGTTGCGGAATGCGTTCAAGGCGCCCTTGACAGAGGCCGCGTCGCCGGTGATGGTGTCGAATGTCACCTCCGGGGGAAGGCCGGTCTCGTTGCGGATCCTCTGGATTTCGTGGACCACCTCTGGGAGCTCGCCCAACTTCGTATCTGTCCCTGGCCTTCCTTGACCGACAGCCGCAAACAATATCCGATCGGGAGTTCCAGAGCCATCGCGAGTCGCCTTCTGAGCCTGAATACGGTCCTGGGCACGAACGAGCGCCGACAGAGAGGGTGCGTAGGAAGAAACATAAATATCATACATATTATTTTCCGCCTTGCGATGTGGACCGGCCGCATGAAAAGGGAGGTTCGTGAATGTCGACGTCGGACACCACCAAATGCGCGAGCCAAGGGGCAACTCAATCTCGTTTTGAAGCGCACTCGCAATGGGTCCGGCCACGGACGACCACAGGTCTCGCAGCATTGACTTGACCCAAGACTCTCTGTTTTTTCCGTAGGCATACGGGTCCCTTGTAAGTTCCGATAAGTCTGAACGTAGCTGGTCGACGTCCGCTAACGAGCAAGGAAGGGGTACGTGAACAGGCGGATCATTGCGGAGAACGATGAGTGCGTCGCAGCTGTATTCACTTGCATTCACGATGATAACAGGTCCAAGTTCGGCCACACGCTGGAGGTCCTCGAAAAGGGGAGGTAAGAGGAATCGTGAAAACCCTTTCAAGTTGCGAATCTCGTCCACAACCGACTGCCATTCCTGTTGTATTCCCCAGTGTGCATTTGCACCTCCGCTCCCATGAGCATGCTCTTTGAGGTCAGCGCTCAATTCCCTAAATTTATTACCAAGTGCATGTCCTCGGTCATCTCGGCTTTCCAGTTCTGCTATGGAAATGTCGAAGCGAGCAAGTTGACTCCACAGGATGCCTCTACCCTGTTCTAGCAGCTCCACTGCCATCTGAAAGTCACCATGCCTTGTGGCACAAGAGAATGCATTATTTGCCAGATCAGACACCCTTCCTTGCATTATCCTGTGTCTTGAGTCCAAAGATGGGTTAAAAGAGGTGAAGTGATCAAGCACATTGAGTGATGTCTTGTAAGCTTCTAGAACTGAAGAATGGCCATACTCTTCAGCATGAAGTGTCCAATTCTGGGTTGCCTGTAACAGGTGTATTGAAACTGCTGGACTACATCTCTTGAGTTGTTTATAGGCATCAAATGCCTCATTCAGAGAGGGAGGTGGTAGATCAGAGTGTGGGGAGTTGGATAGGAGAAGACAAGTTCTAGCTATTGCCTTGGTCACAGATGCAAAATGCCTGTGTTGGGGTGGGAAGGTTGGCAAGGACTCCTTGAATAGCTGGTTTGCTCTAATCAGATCAGGGTGCATCTGCATTGCTTCAAAGCAATCTTCCAAAAGTAATGCAAGATTTCTAACTGCAAGTCCATGACTTCTGTGACCTGGTGGTCTTAGTGCAAGTTTCTGTTCTCCAAATTCAATGGCTCTATTGAGGTCAACTGGATCCCCCTCCCTGTGGTAGCGTGCAATTAGATAAATTGCAAGATTTCCAATGTTTTGAGCATGATATGGATGATCTGGTGGGCAAAGAGCAAGCCCCCTTCCCTCCAGCTCTATGGCCCTATTCAGATCTGTTACATGCTTGTGAGCTTGATAGCGAATATTTAGAGACATTGCCAGGTTTCCAAGGGCCTCTACATGGTCTGGATGGTCTGATGGGCATAGATCAAGCCTCTGCTCTCCCATCTCTATAACTCTATCCAAATCTGCTTCATTCTTTTGAATGTGATAGTGCTTTCTCAAACAAATGGAGAGACCTCCAAGAGCTGCAGCATGTTCTGAATGGCCCAGTGGACAAAGACCAAGCCTAATCTGCCCAAATTCAATGGCTTTGATTAGGTCTGAAATATTTCCCCCTTGATCATAAAGCTGTTGGTGAGACACCACAAGATCACCTAGCATTCTAGTGTGATCTGCATAACCCAATGGACAAAGATCCAGTCTTGCCATCCCAACTTCAATTTGTGTGAACAAGCAGGGGAAATTCTTGAACTGCCATCCAAAATTATAGAGCCTCCTATAGTATGTGCTGAGATATGGTAAACAGTCATGGCCATTTGGTATTCTCTGTAGTAATTATCCAGCATTTAAAATCCAAATTGAAAAAGAACCTTACCAGTGAATTGGAGACTACACATGACATGAACAGAGTTCCAGGACCACCAGAGAATCCAGACATATCATCTAGTAAGCTATTAACACTTAATTCAAGAGGATAAAAAATCAAATTTACTTTGCCATTCATTTCCAGATGCCAACAAGCAGGCTACAGTTGTTACCACTTGTTCACCAATTAGTTGTCTATTCCATCCAGGAATCAGCTTTGGAAGAGCATATATAGCAAGTTCAACAGAAGTAGAGGGAGCTGCTGTGCTGTGTGAATTGAAATCATTAACCATACCAAAATACATTAGGAAATACTTACAAGAGGAAGGGGTGATTCCATGAAACTGTCAAGCCATCCTCTGACAGCTCTCCAGAACATGTCATCTTTGCTTCCTCACTGATGGTGACAGTGACATGGATGTCTTGTTCAGAAAGTACATATGGGAGGGTTAACTTGGCAACTATGTAGGAGAAATAAGCACACAGATCTGCAATTTTCTAGTGACAACATACCTATGACTTGGAAAGTCACATTATCAGGATGTTTCTTATGGCCCATTGGGGATATACAAGAAGGTAGCTTGATGACAAGGTGATGTGTCAACAGACTCCAGGGTGACAATATGTGAGAGCAACCAATGGCAGAGTAAACTGAAAATGAAAGAGATAGTAAAAGGAAAGCAAACAAGAGAGTGATAGAGTTTGTGATTTCAGCAGACAGGTTGAGAGGAGACTGGAAGAGGGTGAAGAATAGTAAATAAGAAATCAGCATCACCAGACAACTTGTGAAACTCACAAAAGACAGATCAGACCACAAAAGGCACAGAGCAAAAAGCTACACAAGATAACCAGGTGATGGTGAAAGAACAGAACAGATTATTAGAACAAACAAAGTTAAAGAGTGTGAAAAAGACAGCAGGTAAGGGAAGAACAAAGCAGGTGGTGGGAGCAAGTTGGAAGGAGTCAGCAGGGCATGAGATGACCACAGAAAATAATGGGATGAAGTCAACCAGTCAGAAGAAGACACAGAAAGAAGACAGAATAAAGCAGTATGAGGTAAAGCAAGAAAAAAAGATGTTGTATGGAGCCGGGGCTGCGGAAATGAAGGGGAAGACAGGAACCTAGATTTTGAGGACGGGAGCCTGACAGAAACACCCAATACAATCAAGTGAATCAGAAGATTTACAGTAAGGAAACAGGATTTGCATAGGGTGCACTTGCCTGTAGGATAGACGAACTCTTCACTCACTCAGGTTGGCGCTAAGAGAGTGACGGAGCCGAACAGAGGATTTGAAGATCAAGGATGTGACTAACGTGACAGTAGTAGATAGTACGGATAAACAGGGGGTCTGCGCTGTGAGATATACGGCGGTTGCAGAACGCTTGGTGTCGAAGTGATGGAAGGGAAGAGCAATCCAGCTCAACGTTGCGTAGACTTAAGTCAAACGTGCTGTACTAACACCATAAAAAGCATACCACCACAAACACGACGTCACATCCGGCGCTTATACGTGAAATTAGCCAGAACTCAGACTCTAGATCATCCTCTCGAGCTGATTTACTCCTCTCGATGATCGGAACACTGTAAATGCCCCACCGGATCGATTCAAGACTGTCGGTGTTACACAAAACGCTGAAGGGACTAGTACATACTACACATACGGAGACAGCATTCTCATACACGGGCCACCGCACCTCAGAGCTATAGTAGTACTACGACGTCAAACATGAAATGGTATTCAGAGAAGAGAAAATAGCGGTTTTAAGTGAGTTCAAGTGCCAATATGCACAAACACGATACGCTTCTCCAACGACACCTCTCCAGCCGTCTTCAACACCGCAGCATTCAACGCTGCCCCCACATGCTCAAAACCAATATCTGGCCGATCAAACATCTCCTTGTAAAATCGGGTGACCATCTCATGTGCGACTGCATCATCCACCCTCCACAGCGTCCCAACCACCCCGTTAAACCCTGCAAAGTGCATCCCTGCCGCGAGATGGAGCACCTCATCCGGCGTCGAAGCATCTCCCACAGCCGTGTGACACGCAGACAAGAACGCAAACTCGGAATTCGTGTACCATTTCTGTATGACCCGCATGAGGGACAGCTTCCCGTCGCCCATTGCAAACCACGACTCAAACAGCCTTTCGGCGTGCTGAGAACCATGGGAGACAAGGTGGACCCGGTGGTGGTCGCGGAATGCTTCCAAGGCGCCCTTGACAGAGGCCGCGTCGCCGGTGATGGTGTTGAATGTCACCTCCGGGGAAAGGCCAGTCTCGTTGCGGATCGTCTGGATTTCGTGGTCCACCTCTGGGAGCTCCCCCAACTTCGTGTCCGTCCCTGGCCTCCCTTGACCGACAGCCGCAAACGATATCCGATCGGGATTTCCAGAGCCATCGCGAGTCACCTTCTGAGTCTGAATACGGTCCTGGGCACGAACGAGCGCCGACAGAGAGGGTGTGTAGGAAGAAACACAAATATCATACATATTATTTTCCGCCTTGCGATGTGGACCGGCCGCATGAAAAGGGAGGTTCGTGAATGTCGACGTCGGACACCACCAAATGCGCGAGCCAAGGGGCAGCCCAATCTCGTTTTGAAGCACATTAGCAATCGGTTCGACCACGGAAGACCACAAATCCCGCAGCATTGACTTGACCCAAGACTCCCTGTGTTCTCCGTATGCATACGGGTCCCCCGTGAGTTTCGATAAATCTGAGGATAGCTGGTCGACATCCGCTAATGAGTAAGGAAGGAGAACGTGAACAGGCGGATCAATGCGGACAACGATGAGCGCGTCACAGCCGTATTCACTTTCATTCACGATGATCACAGGTCCGAGTTCAGCCGCCCGCTGGAGGTCCTTGAAAAGGGGAGGCAAGAGGAATCACGAAAAGCCTTCCAAGTTGCGAATCCCATCCACAACAGATTGCCACTCCTGCTTGACCTGCCAGTATGACTCTGCTGCTGTTCCCTTGGGCGTGCTTCCTGAGGTCAGTGCTCAATACCCTAAACTTATCATCGAGCACGTGTCCTCGCTCATCCCGGTTTTCTAGCTCTGCGATAGAAATGTCGAAGCGAGCAAGTTGACTCCACAGGATGCCTCTACCCTGTTCTAGCAGCTCCACTACCATCCGAAAGTTGCCATGCCTTATGGCACAAGAAAATGCATTGCTAGCCAGACCAGTGACCCTTCCTTGCATTGTCTTGTGTCTTGTGTCTAGAGAGGAGTTGAAAGAGGCAACGTGATCCAGCACATTGAGTGAGGTTTGAAAAAACTTATGAAATATGGATTCAACCATGGAAGAGACAAGGGGAGCACAGGTTCACAAGACAAGTGAGAGGGTGTGTGTGGATTGGGAAATCAAATGAATAAAGCTTATCTGTGAAATAGGATGGCAGGCAAGGGAGAAACAGAGACAAGTGATAGGAGGGAGTTGGAGCGAGGTGTGAGGACTACGGGAAAAGCTTAAACGAGAGGGAGGGGTCATGGAAAGAGGATGGGATTAATCAGTGGAGTGTTAAAGCAATATCCAGATCAGGGGAAGGCAGGCACAGAGACCCTGTGTAAGGAGGAGTGTGGTGGAAGAGGGGGAGGAAACAGAAAAGATAGAGCCAGACGGAAAAATACGATAGGTGAGAGTGACTGGTGGCAGACAGAGCGCATAGAGTGGGAGGGAGTAGACTAGAGAATATAAAGGAGTGGGACACAATAGACGCGAGTAGCGTTGAGACTAGTACAGGAAGGAAAACAATAGATAAAAAATCAATACACCGGAGGATTTTGGATAACTCACAGGAGGGGTGATAGCGAGTGGACGGAGGAAATATTGAGCGACTGATGCTCTACGGTAGACAGAAGACGGTAGACAGGGATACTGAAGCGGGCGACAAAAGGTAGTCCGTGTGACGCCAGCGACCACGGGAGAGTGGGGGGAAGAGGGGGAAAATGTAGGAAGACAAGAGACAGAAAGCAAGACTAAACGCGAGCTAAACAAGAGGACAAGAAGATACCATTCGGTCTGCCCAAAAACAAAACAAAACAAAATGTGGGAGTGTGCACCTACGGTGGAGACGAGCTGTGGGCGGTCAGGCGTCGGTAACGAGCGCCACCCTTTAGCCCTAAGAGCAGAGCGTAAATGGAACCAAGGGGAAGGATCAAAGACGTAACAGAGATAGCGGGGTGTACATTGAAATCACAGAGGACTTGCGCTGCAATGTTTTCGGTAGGTGCACAGAGGGTGTGAGCGACGAGGGAAATGATATGATCGATAACATTCTCGCGTATGCGGAGATCCGTGGTACGGAACAAGATGAGATATGCCTGGGCCATGTCAACCTCAACATGAGGTTTGAAAGTCGAAGAAAGATCTAGAGGGGGTTGCGGTCCTGGGTCACACTAAACGAGCTCACCAGGATACATGCACATGGCTGGTGGAGTATAGGGCGTGACATTGACGGGTGTCCACCGCAGACCTCGACTGCGTCGACTTGAATGTCACCAACTATCTTCCAAGGTATTACGTAAACGACCCTCACTCGTTCTGATCAGGTTCTTTCGAGGACGATGTAATACTAATAAATATTTCTTTCAACTCACGCATATACGCAGACCTAATCTACGACATACCCACACCGTGCACAACCCCAACAAAAAAGACAACCAACACTACTCAAAAAATCCCAGACAAGAAAAAAAGGCAAGCACGGATCGGAATATATGTCATCCAGAGAAACTCGTTTGGAAAGGGTAAAAAAGAATAAAGGTATCGACGAGATGAGGCTCGTTAGCCGGTGGAGTAAAAGCACCACATCGAATGAGTGTGGTCTTTCACAGATATAGGGCCATCACAATCATGCTGAAAGGAAGCCTTGGGTAATCGGACAACGGCGGGACGACACCGAGTAGAGAAATAAAGGAAAAAAAAGAGGCAAGAACAAAGGGAATTCAACGACGGAGCAGACCAGTCTAGCGTCGTGGTGGAACAACGGTAAAAACCAGGATGCACAACGAGAATAATGGGGAATAGATGGGGTGACACTCAAAAATGATACAATAATAAGCAGGACGGGCGAAATTGTACAGTGCTCAGAACAGAGTCACGGCACCAGCAAAAACACACATGTTTCACCATAGGGTTTGCCTAGATTCCACCGTAGACGTCGCTATCTTGAAAATGGACAGCTGGTTGTTGACGAGGAGCAGGCGCGGCCATACTGGGGTCATCGAATGGGCTCGGCAAGGGTCCGTCTGGCAGCTCATCGGCTTCATGATGAACGTGTTCGTTAGGGTCAGGAGAACCAAGCTGGCGTGAAATATCAGCATATTGCGCCGCTTGGTACGGGGAGACACTAGAACGGCTGAGATCGGTGTAGTGAGCATTCTGATCGAACGAGCTAGGTGGTACGGGGGGAGGGGCATATCCGACGGCAGCACTTGGCTGACGTGTCAGATATTGGCCGTTCGAGGGTTGTCTGGCCAGCTGTTGCTGAGAGTCGTGGTCACCGTATCCCACATTGGAAGGTTGTCTCGCCATTTGCTGATGAGGTTCGTCATAGCCAGCGAAACCAGGGGACGCATAGACTGGTTGCGGAGGAGAGGCGGCTGACGGAGACATCTCGGGTGGATAAGATTGCTGACCGTATCCACCGTAGCTACCGTAAAAGTTCTGACCACCATAGCCAGACTGTGCGGCAAGGGCGGGAGATGCATTATGGCGTTCGATCATGGTCGGTGGACGAGGATTGTAGGACTGCGAAGATTCGACAGGGTCATCGACAAGAACGGCAGATTGACGTTTGAATGCCTGGGCATCAAAGTCGTCAATGTCGCGGTTTCGTTGGCGGCGCTGCAGAGTGAATTTAGTAAGACGAGGCGGATCCAAGGATGATGCCGTGGGAAGCGCACCATGCACCACATCAACAAGAGGCCAAGGGCGGCAATGCCTGCAAGAATGCCAGCAACATAACCGACGATAGTGCCTGTGCTGGTACCACCAGAAGAGCCAGAGGAAGGGGTTGCAGACGCAGATTGAGACACGGTGGAAGTAGGAGTAAAAGAGACACCGGGAGCGATTTGGGTGGTGGGGAGAAGACTATGTGCAGAAGAAGTTGGCTATATAGATTTAAGAACACGCTCGGGAGTACAAGAGGACGACTCACAGATACAAGTGATGGGGTGGATGCGGAGGAGGACACTGCAAGAGAGGCAGAGGCAGAGGAAGCCAAAGATGTCGCAGTCGAAGAGGCAGCCGAAGAATGAGAAGAAGCGGGAGTGGTCGCAGCAGATTCTGAAGAAGGCGACGGTGAAGCAGACGGTGAAGCGGATGCTGACGCTGATGCTGGCGGTGAGTTGGTTGACTGGGGCGACAGCACCGTCGGTGTGAGGGGTGTCACTGAGTCAGGTGTTTTCGCTTTCAACATCTCAGCGAAGAAAACAGTAATAAAAACAAGGCAAATACCATTGTTCGAGGGTGCAGAAGAAGCGTCTGCTGGGGAGGGTGGCGAGATGCTGTCCCGCTCGAATACGTTTCGGTGTCGTTTGTACACAAAATGGCTGCGATCCAACATTTTTTAAAGGCGGATTCGTAAGGAATGAAGATGTAAATGAATGAATGTCCTCTGCGGGGAGGAGGAGGAGGAGGGCTGGCTGTCGCGAGGGTGGAAAAGACAAGAGCTGACTAAGCAATGAAATGTGTGCCTTGCAGGTCTGTTGTGTTCCTTGATGAGCCATCCAAGGTGAGCTTCGTGTTGCTCTTATTCCCGTCCTTTCTCCTCTCAAACTATGCTAGACTCACTTTCTCGGCTGTGTCTAGTATTGGCCCTTTTACTACCCACACGGGCACAGGAGGACGTTGTGTTGACGAGCACAGACCCAGATATTATATACAACCCACCGCTGTGCAGCACCACATCCACCAGCGCTGGCTGCACGAGTCCTTGGTGTGTCTCGCTCTGTCTCCTGTGTGTATTCACCTTTATTTGTTCCCTAGGCAAATATCGACCGACACCGTACCCGGAACGACCATAGTCTACACCGATGGACCTATACCACAGGCTGGCAACGTCATACCACAAATGTTTCTTAATTTCAGAGGTGATCTCGTCCATTTGGTCTCCCAGTCCAGTGCTGACGACTATATTTAGCGTCTACCCTATATCTTCGCACCACTGCCTCTTCGAATGCAACTGTCAATCTCACCCTCACCGCAGAACCCACGGATGTCTCGATAACCACTGCTGTCAATACATCCATCAGTCTCATTGTCGCCGTGGATATCCCAGAAACACAGACAACAACGCTTGGCGTCACCTTTCTCCAAGAAGATGTACCCACTCGATTCGACATTGAATCTATCACCCTCACCGTTGCCAACTCTAGGTGCGAATGACACGAGGATCAACTATAACCTGGATATTGATGATGATGACAGCGCCACGTCCTCCTACTTGCCATCGCCATCACTGCCCTTTTCCAGCTCACCACCCACTTTTGTTCCCTCTCCCACCGTCTCATCAACCTCGACTTCGAATTCGAATGCGAGCAACGAAAAGGGCACGATCATTGGTGCTGCACTGGGTGGGGTACTTGGCACACTCTTAGTCGTCATTGCTTGTTTTATCGTTTATCGCTACTATAACCGTCGGGGTGCCTCCCTGCGTCCGATTCGAGGGCAGTGGGGTCATTGAGTTAATGCTATCGTAGACTCTGTACACTAGCAAGGACCAAACCGACATAAACATTAGAGGGTGGTGACTGCGCTGCGACATCCTCGCTTGTCATGGAGGCCGATGCACCCCTCGTCGTCGACAATGGAACAGGCGTAAGAACGATGCCCGTCTGTGCGCACCGACATACTCACAACCTCTCCAGTTTGTCAAGGTGGGCTATGCAGGATCCAACTTTCCAGAACACGGTACGTCCAAACTAGATATCACCTCCAACCACCGTCTCGATGCACAAAACCAGTCTTTCCCTCCATCGTCGGTCGTCCGATCTTGCGTGCAGAAGAACGTGTCGGTTCTGCTGTGATCAAGGACATCATGATCGGTGACGAAGCTGCAGAGAACCGCAACTACCTCCAAGTCACCCAACCGATGGAACACGGTATCGTTCGCAACTGGGAAGACATGAAGTACCTCTGGGATTACACCTTTTACGAAAAGCTCAAGGTCGATCCGCGTGGACGCAGAGTGTTGCTCACTGAGCCGCCAATGAACCCCAAGGCCAACAGGCAGCGAATGGTCCAAGTCATGTTCGAAGAGTACGGATTCGAGAGCGTGTATGTGGCTATTCAGGCTGTGTTGACGTTGTATGCGCAAGGTACGTCGCTGATTGACATCACCGTACGAGCAGATCGGACGTGTTCTTGGGCAGGTTTGACCACGGGCGTCGTCGTTGATTCGGGTGATGGTGTCACCCACATCATACCCGTATATTCGGGCTATTCCATTCCACATCTCACCCGTCGACTGGATATCGCTGGCCGAGACGTCACGCGGTACTTGATCAAGCTCTTACTCATGCGTGGATACGCTTTCAATCGTACAGCCGATTTCGAAACTGTGCGCGAGATCAAGGAGAAGCTATGTTATGTCAGGTAAGAGACATTGTTCATCGACCTCGTCTTGATCGCATCTATGCGCCATGCAAGTTATGACCTCGACCTGGATCAAAAACTAGCAGAAGAGACCACCGTCCTGGTCGAAAGCTACACGGTGGGGGACTGTCCATGTGGATCATCATCGCCTTCTTATCCCTACACCAGCTCCCCGACGGTCGAACGATCAAGGTAGGACCAGAACGATTCGAAGCACCAGAGTGCATGTTCCAACCGCACCTGGTCGACGTCGACCAACCAGGCGTTGCAGGTCCGCCCCCCCCCAGAGTGTCGTCTACCACCCCACTGACCCGTCACGTCAGAAATGCTCTTTCAAACCATTCAGTCCGCAGCGCTCGATATCCGATCCGAACTCTACAAACACATTGTGCTCTCGGGCGGATCGAGCATGTACCCCGGTCTCCCGAGCCGTCTTGAAAAAGAAATGAAACAGCTTTACCTCACGCACGTTCTCCACGGCGACCCCTCGCGGTTAAACGTGCGTCTCTCTCTCCCTCTCTCTCTCTCTTTCCGAAGCGAGTTCATCCCGTGCTAGAAATTCAAAATCCGGATCGAAGACCCGCCACGTCGAAAACACATGGTCTTTCTCGGCGGTGCTGTCCTCGCGGACATTATGAAGAATCGAAACGACTTTTGGGTGTCGAGAGAGGAGTGGTACGAACAAGGCGTGCGGGCGTTGGATAAACTCGGTAGGGGGGAGAATTGATTTTTTTTTATCTCTCTTTGTATTCTAGTTGCCGTGTGGAACGGATCTTTACGGTCGACTGGATATCGACGAGCGACGATGACCCGACGAGTGCCCACCGTCATGCACGACCTAGAACTAAAGGGGGACTCCTCCCGTATGACCTAGTTATCTGCATTGAATGTACAACTGGGGTATCCGACGATGCAACACATGATGATAGTACAAATGCGCTCAACAATGCACCTCAGCTAATTCCCCTTGGCGCTCACTGCTCCAACACGATATCCCCTCCCCGAATACGCACCGCACCCATCCCACACGCCCGCCCACTCGCATCGCACACAAACGCCTCACAATCCCGCTCCGCCACGTCCCTCGCCGCATCCCCGCCCCCGCTCGTCGCCCAGTCCTCGGGGACATTCCCCATCCCGTTGAGCTGCCTATCCACCTCGGCGCTCAGCGAACGCGATCCATACGTCCGCACGGTAAACCCGCGCAGATTCAGCACGAGCCGCTGTCCAGCGACCGAGAGCAAACACAGAGCGAACCTACAGCACATGGATCAAGTGTGACGTGAGCACCCCTGTTCCACGTGTACACGCATGATGACGCACGTCAACGTCAGGTCGTTTTTCGGATTCTTTGTTGTTTGAAAAGGGCGTGAGCATGGTGATGCAGAGAGAGCATGGAAAAGAAAGGGGGGGACGTACGGAGGCGTTGAGGGTACTGGACGGCGCATCAGTACGGGACGTGTACAGACGATTGGCTTACCATGACACGACGTTGAACACGTCAAAGAGGACGCTGACGATGAAAAAAATGGTTGCTGTGTTCAGAACGGGACTGTCAGCGTGCGCTCCTCCCACAAGTCGGGCGGTGTTACCATCGCGGAAGAGCAGAAAGAGGAGAGAGGTTGGGTATAGGTGTTGGCTGTTCCGCGAGTGCTTCCATAGGCTTGTCATGGTGACAATGAATGTAGCCGTGTCTTGACAAAGGCTGTGTGGACTCGTTAGACGTTGTCATATTTTTTTAATATTCAAAGGGCGTACCTTGCAGTAGCGACTATCCACTATATAATCGGGTAAGCCAATCAGAAGAATTGGACTCCAGAGCAACACATACTGCATTTGCTAAAATCAAGAAATGATGAGACACGCCTTGGATGGTTATGTTGTGCGGCACATACATGTAACTACCGTCACACAAATCTCCGGGAGATGTGCATACTGCAGCATGAAGACTGGCGAAGCAAGGCCATAGGAGTACACATAACCAGAAGTAGACTTGACCCACAGGTAAGGGAGATAGCCTCCGAGGGTACCCTAGTAAGGAGAAACACCATGTAGGCAGAATAGCTGCCAATAAGCATCATGGCAACTCGTCTCTGGCAACCCCAAATGGCCCAGGCACGTAACAAGACGAGAACTGTTGGCGCGCGCTAAGAACAAACGACCGAGCGTACCCAGACCACGTACTGTGTATCGTTTCCTGACACGTGAAAAAAACGAGCGACGTAAAGATCTTGAAACGTTGACAAAACTACCCAGTTCAGCTGGCATGAAAAAGATACCCCATCTTCCGCCTTACCTCTGCAGTGTTGTCAACTACTCTTACCAGCCAGACCAGTTGGAGGACTGTCTGGTACATGAGGTTTCCGTACCGGTTGAAGAGGAACATGGCTTTGGTAAACGTCCAGGGCGCTTGCCAGATGAACTCGATCTAGGCATATATGCGGTATTATTTCCCGTGAGCACGCATGATGATCTCCACCCACCTCCTTGTCCAACGTCAAGACATGATCGTACACCAAGCATGCATAACCTGCGAGACCGAGAGTTCTGCGAGATTGGACAATGTCAGAACAGGTCCACCATACCAAGGAGTCAATACTCACTTTTGTATCCAGTCGTCATAAAGGAGTGATATCGGATTGGTAGTCATGTAGAAATGGCCAGTGGCCTTGAAGGAGTGTTAAGCTGGAAGTGTCAATGAACGAGGGACGTGGAATGAGATGGACAGACAATAAATACACTACCAGGCGAAGTACCTGATGAGGAAGACGTGCCGTTATAAGCCAATTATCACAATTTGAGAAACACCGCAGACGGCGGTGTTAACATCTGGTTCAATAGACGATGAACAGAGTTCGCAGGTTAGGACCCTCGCAGGTCTGATCCCAGCTCAATGACAATAAACCAAACGGAGACTGGGAACAATAGTTATCAGGAAATACGATTTGTAAGAAGGAAAAGCGAACCATATATCCTCACATCACTCGAGAAAAGTAAATACGGTCTTCCGAGGGGTATAGTCCATGCATGTCAGTACATTAGAGGATGAAAGCAAATACGATTGTAATAAATACGTGAAGTGAACAAGGAACACATCGTACGTATGAAGTGATAAACAAGTCAACACTTTAGGTAATTACATAGATCTCCGTCATGGAAGCCGCATCAAACATATGCATGATCACACATCTTCGGAGGTCGTGAGCGCCGCATTGGTATCTGAAACCGTCGTCAATTCTGCGGGCCTCCGAACAGCCTGCAAGGAAACACCGACTTCCGGTAAGCGACCACGCTTGCGCATGGAATGGAAGCAGACTCACCCCTGGTGTGGAGAAGACCAATTTCGTCTCTCGACGCTGTCCGCTCGAGTCGAGCGTTGCACTTGAAATCAGGTCCGCACTGACGTGTCCTGCCCTCGATCCGTCTGCAAGATATGCCCTAACATTCAAGTTCGCCAACAGGGTGTTGGCATAGACCGGGCATATCGGAACGGCGAACACGACATAGATCAATTTTGATGGCAAAACTTGTACCTATTCAGATGTGTGGGGAGTCAGGAGTGATCATGGGGAATGATACGCACGAAAATGAGCGCCAATAGCCCAAAGGTGGCCGTCCACGTGCCTGTATTCACTGCGAAGATAGTAAGGCGCTGCAACATGTGCGCCGTACTTGGACACAAAGATGAGCGATTTAGATAGTTCTATGAATCAGTGGCTCATGCCACGTACTTTGCGAAGCGAGTGGAAGTGCGTGTGCGGATGAGCAAGAACACGAGAACGATGGCAATTAGGATATCCTCGCCAGCCGCAGCGACGAGGCTCAGCGTGATCGTAGTCTATGTTGGAAATGTTAGCACTTGCCATTTAGCGCGTCCATACACATACCGTCAGTGTTTTATCGTTGAGAACACTGATATTCACAATGTACAAACTCCTGAATATAAAAATGCGTGCATTAGCTATCTCAGTTCACAAAGAAGTGCACATGAACGTACCCATTGGCACTATACACTACTCTTGAAATATAATCTAGGATCGTGTCTGTCAGAGTTTTCCGGTTGAGAGCACGACCGATAATGCTTACATGTAGAGAGCACTAGGTTTAAGCTCTGTCAGTGTCCAGCCTCAAAACGTCATTGCGTCTTACCAAGTTGAAGGGTTGCTGGCACGAACTTCTCGAGAATTCAACAAAAGCTGACATTTATTCTATGAAAGGGCAACTTACCCATAGAAGGAATGTGATAATCCTCTTCCCACTGACTGGGTTTGTTCTGAATAAGCGAGTAAGGGTATTCAGAGCGAGAACGCACAGATGTAGATTCGATGCATAAGGAAGGCTTGAGTGAGAACGCCGACCAATGCCTGAAAGAAATCAACAGTTGTCTTGTGAAGATTAAAAGATAGCTACCGATGGGAATATCTGTAACTACGCCACGTTGGTAGCAGACCTTCAAAAGAGATTGTGACTCGAGCTACATACAGTAAAATCCCTGAGATATGTAGTCGAGGTTATAAATGAACAATGAAAGTCGAAGATGACGACTCACGGATCCCCATTGAGGAATGATTCTGGATTTACCATGCCAGCCATAATGTATTTGTATGCTGCGTGACAGGTAAGATAAGTGATGGACACAGGTGCCGGAAGAGTTGCATAACAAACCTCCGGCAACGGTCAATGCCTCATGGATCGTGTTCAGTGCCCTATAAATCGAGGTCAGAGATGTCAAAAACAGAAGCAAGAAGCATATCACCATATTATTGCTACCTGAAGAAGAAAGAACATTATTGCACGCCACACTCGACTTGCCGACACCAAGACTCACGAAGACCTTCATGCGTAAACGATCGTTCCGATAGCTGGATTAAGGATGTCGTCAGTCATCAATCGGTGCACAAAGCACAGGTCATACTGAACATAGTAAAAGAATCTGTACGAATATTGAAAAAGGTTATTCATTTCATTGCGCTCTAGATAACGAGTACCCACGTTTGCATGCATGCGACGCCATAGAACGCAGTTGTCATGATAGTGGAAAAGTACACTGATGCATAGATCGGCCCAGATATCGAGGCAAGCGTCTCAAGCGAGTCAGTCGACATGTCTGGTGTGAAGGGCAATGATGGCCATCTGTGGGGTGCTCACTCGGTTATAAAACCGCACGCTGGCAATTCGGGTACTGCACTGTCCCGCGATGTGCCGACTCGGTGGTGAACATCATGATATTGGCGCAGAAATTGGAAGGTTTTGCGGCCGAATGGGATGATGGTTCCTTTCGGCGTTCTACGAAATAACCGGGTCCATTATGCTCCGACTCCCTTTGGTGATTCACTATCCCACTTGTGCTTCGGACGTCCATAAGGTGTATACTGCGGGATCCGTGCATCATGCTGGGGGTGGCTCAAGCTGCAACATGTTGCAAGGACTAGTCCGTGGGAACTATCAGTGGCACTGATCAGAACCATCTTTTTGTCCTCAGTGCCCGCATCATGATACGCATCATTCGGGTTCAGCACTCAAGTGACCTACAGGTTATAGAAATATACTTTCCATGCCTGCATACTAGGACGCTCAACTTTGTGAGCAATCTCGTTCATATCATTTTGTTTTACATATCTGTTTCATCAGAAGGTCTGTCAGCATAGCAGTGAGGTGGTTCCCTTTTAACTATTGAGTCTGTTCCATTGATCTTCCAGCTTCGTAAGGCACCGAGAACCGTTCGGGGTGAGACCGAGCCCAGACGGGGATTGTTGGTGTCCTCCACCATGCTATCAGTGCCAGTTCTTGTCGAAAAAGTGTGAGTGGTTGCTGCTTCACTCTAATTATCGCTTGAAAGTCTGCATCCTCTTGGTAGGATATGTAACGGTTGCTCTTTCTGTCGCAGCTGGAGGTTGTCTAATCAGTGTGTTACTGTTGTCGCTTTTCACGTGGTCCGTGTGTAGTCCCTTCTTTTTCCTGCATCTATCTTTTGTGTTGCTGACACGTCTCCTTCGCCTATAGATGCACGCATACAGGCTTCGAAATGTGTGTTTTTTATCTGAAAAATGGTCTACACCTTGTTCGGTTCTGTTCTTTACTCGGATGTTCTTGCAAGCTCGAACCTGGATCGGATGGATAGCGAGGCGAGGCGAGGTTGGTCTTTGTACTATAGGTCAGTGTCCATCTTTGCGCACAGATGCTTCTGTAAGTCAGCATGCTAGCAGTATCTTAGGCCCTCTAGTTTGCAAAATCCACTTGAACCGACACCGGTGACTGAAAAGTATACGATAGTCGAGGAAATGGACCAACGCGAGGGAAACAAAGCACTCACCGAAACTGTAAAGAAAAGACTCCCATATGTCTTCCAGTTGATCCAAGAAGAACAAATTCGATCGTTGAACGAAATCCATTACACCACATCCATGATAGGTGAACAAGGTCATACAACACACATTCATATAAATTATCAAGGGCAGGCGAGGGAAACATAGACGAAGGAATCGATTAGGGTAGTAAACGTAAATGCGGTGTCATCATCATCAAACTCGTCAAGTGTGGTCACACCTCTTCTGTGACAGTGGACCTTGCGTTTGCATCCGAAAACGAGGTCGATTCCCTGGCCGTTCGTAGGGCCTGCAAGGTAAACCGATCTCCGTAAGCATGACCACAATCGATGTACACTGGGCTGGAATGTACCCACATCCGGCGCGGCAAAGATCAGCTTTGTCTGTCTGCGTTGTCCGTTTGGGTTACTTGTCGCGCTTGCCATCAAGTCCACGCTGATGGGTTGAGCCCCCGACTTCATGAGATATGCTCTCACATTCAAGTTCGCAAGCACGGTGTTGGCATAGACTGAGCAAAGCGGAATAGCGAAGACGATGTAAATTACTTTTGAGGGTAAGACTTGCAACTGTCCGGTTGTAGAGGTTAATAGAAATGGTTTCAGATGGGATTAACGATCCGTACAAAGATGAGCGATAGCAGCGCAAACGTAGCAGTCCATGTGCCTGTGTTGACAGCGAACACGGTGAGGCGTTGTAACATGTGCACCGTGCTTGTGAATAAAAAAAAGCCAGGATCAGATTGTTCCTCCTAGTCGGCAACGTATGAAGCAGTGCATACGTACTTTGCGAATCGAGTTGCTGTTCGTTGCCGGATGAGTAAGAACACAAGGATGATGGCAATCAGGATATCTTCAGTAGCTGCTGCGCAGAGACTTAGTGTGATCGTGGTCTGTACAGAATGTTTAAGTTTCTCAACTAGGCATGTTATACGTGTCCATATACATACTGTGAGCGTTTTGTCGTTCAGAACAGTGATATCAACAACGTGTAAACCCCTGAATGGGCCGTTAGTAACGGGGTCTGCGAGAAAGAACTTGTGAACAAACCCGTCTGCGCCGTACACCGCTTTCCCGACATAAACTTAGATTGAAACAATCGGACTCTGACGATGACAAGACATAACGGACGAAGCTCACCGGTAGTGGCCACTAAACGGGTTTATCAGACAATGGTCCGTAAAGGTCGCAAAGTCTTACCAAGCTGGAGTAGTGATGGTATAAGCTACATCCAGAATTCAATCATCGAGATCTAATCCATTTGCAGATATCTTACCCATAGCGCTAGCGTCATGTACTTCTTTCCGCTGACTGGGCCGGTTGTGAGTAGCAGGAGTGGAATTTTGGCGCGAGGACGTACAAACATAGATCCGATGCATGAGAAAACCTTGGGCAAGTACTGCGACCACTGCCTAGACGCCATCAAAACCTGTTTTGTACACGCGAACAAAAAAAGTCACCGTTGGAAGGACCTGCAACTATGTCGTGTTAGCAGACTCCCCCAACGGAACTTATGAATTAAGTAACATACTGTGAGTTCCCTTCGAGGATTGTTTGAGGCTAATGTACGGGTAGTAGGTTTCAAAGAGAGGTTACTCACGTGGCACCGTTGAGGAACGATAGTGGGTTTGCCAAGCCTGCCATAAGGTACTTGTATGCTGTAAGGATTGTAAGCTGAAAAGGGTACTAAGTTCCGTGCCCCGCGAAACATACCTCCAGCAATAGTCAATCCTTCGTGGAATGTATTCACCGCCCTATAATGGGGTATAAGGAGCGGCAGAAAACAAGGAAACATAACCCTCGCCATATAATTGCGACCTGGGAGTGACAGTAAGGTATGGCGCTCGGCCAATTCATAACATGACTCACGAATATTTTCATGCGCAAAGGGTCGCTCTGATAGCTGGAACGAGGGCATCGTAAGTTGTCAAATCGGGGTAAGAAGCGTAGGTCGTACTGGACGTAGTAAAAGAATCTGCCCAAATGTCACAGGGTTTAACCATTGTGGTATGCATAGGACAGACACTCACGTTTGCATACATGCAACACCATAAAACGCCGTCGTCATGATAGCACAAAAGTATGCAGAAGCATACACTGGCTCAGATATCGAAGCATATGGGTTATATGGGTTAGTCGACATGCTTGTAGGATGTGGGTCGAAAGGCGATGGCTGGATGGCCCAGCTACCACATAAATACCAGCATGTCGGACGGCGGATATCATGATGCTGGCGTGGAAACTTGTCAAAGATCCGTGGAATTCTGGCCGGCGTTCAGTGCAAGTCTGACGGTGTAGCCTTCTATTTTTGGTAGTGGACTTTTGGACTCAGACTCATCTTACGAGACATGTCGGACATCAACGTTTCGACATTCGCCAGCCCAGAGCTATTCGATATCATTCAACAGGGTCTTTTGGACTGCTAAATGATCAGTTTGACACTACACTCTGCCTGTTCCCAAGATCCGACACCCCGCTGCTCTGCATTCAGTACACTGAAAGGACCGTTTGGTAACCTATTCTGAGTCATTCACTGTTATCGTTCAAGGGGTAAATGGCTCTTATCTCGAGCGTGCACTACATGCTACTGACATGCACAGCAGTTTTGATCTCGACTGCTGTTCACGCTTTGCCTTCGAGTGATTCTTCTGTAGTTCCGTTCTCTCTGGGGTCGCATCCAGCAAGCGCGTCTGGTCGATCAAATACATATATCTGATGTCGGGGCCAACTCCGGGCTGTGTTGGGCAGTGTACTGCGGCATTCCGACTGGTGGTCCCTGGCCGAATCAGATATGCTAGATGTTGACCAGGCCCAAGCATTCAACATATGTATAACCTCTCAAGAGTGCATACTAGTAAGTTGGTTACTTCAGACACCGTCGAGTGTTTGCACGATTTACACTAGTACCCCTTTCTGGGTGATCACTAACAAGTGTTACAGCTGGGAACTTCATCGGAACGGTTGTTCCGTAGAACACCGCCAAGAAACGTGCTTCTCCGACGGTCCCTTTTCCTCGCACATATCATGATACACATCATTTGGATGCCCCCTCTTTGCAGTGCGCGGGTGGCCGACATATGATATATAGACTTGGTGACTCAGCATCTTGTCATCGATGCAAACGTTATCGATACCTCCCGACGTCCGCAGGCATGTCAACCAACCTGTTCACTTCGGAGCCAATAGTCTGGATATGCTTTCCAGCTGTGTAAATCGCCTCGCGCACAGGGCGTTGTAGAGTAACCTAATTCACCTCACCACACCCATACTGTTCATCATTCACTTTTTTTGCTCTCATTCTAGTTCGTCGGTTTGGGAATCAATATATTCCGTCGTCAAAGTGGTCGCAGGTAGATGTCATGTCTGAGCCTTGCTTTACAAGCTAGCAGACTCCATGGCACGCCCCGAGAATGATCGGCGTTTAGCGTGGTCTACCCTGGCAGTGTGGCAGTCAAGTCTCCAGGCTAAACACCGTCCCACAATGCAGGCGGTACCGACGTGAGAGGTACCACCAGCCCCTGACTACTATATAGTACTGATTCTTAGGACCATGCAGTGCCTCCTCTCGTGGATTGTTCCCCTCTTTGAGGAGGTCGAGAACCACTGCCGCTGCCTGCATAGTTCAAGCCCGAGTCCCAGAACTTGCGATCCAAGTTCTCCGCCTCTGCCCCAAGTACTACCAGAACGAGAAAAGAGCAAACGAATGGGAAATCCGTCGGTAACTCAACGATTAGCCTGACATGCATCTTGATCATCAACTTCTGTCGAACTTTGATCATACTTCCTCCGATGTCTCAGACTACATGTTGGCGTATCAAGCTGGTGATGCTTCGAACAGCCTACCAGTGGATCGGGTCCCGGGACGCCACTTTTACCGACGCAAACTAAGAGGCCAAGCCGGCCTTGGACCCACCATTGCGCTTCTAAACGGGTCCATTCTGATTTGTCTTACCCTAGGTCCCTCCACGAGATGCGTTCCGACATCCAAGTTTACAAGTACCCTGTTGGATAGACACCAGGTGAATAAGAGGTAAAGAAATCGGACGTGCAGCTATCGGCGTTTGTTGGGGAGGCTCTCAGGTGACAGTCGCAGGTTGGTGTTTCGGAAACAAATAATGATGGCAGACAGGCTACAGCGGCGCAAATGTGGCCGGTTGTTTCACTCGCAACCACATACCGTACATGCAAAAATGGTGTGACAGAAGAATTAACACTTCGTGGAGAAGATTGATGGGGTGAGTAGACACTTGTCTACACGTGCGTCTTCATCATTTAACGTGATCACCCCTCTTCCAAGATTGTAATCCCCATGTCGACGTTGGAAAGGGTCATCAACTCATTGCCTTTTGAAAAGTCTGCCCTGTAAGCCTCACCGTCCAGGACGTACCGGATTGGAGCCTGCATACCCACCCCTGGCGCGAGGACCACCAGTAGCTTTGCTTCAGTTTCAAGCTGGCATGCAGTGTTAGGGATGCAAAGATCAAACGCCGTGCGTCCGAGCACTGCACGACGTCAAGCGAAACCGCGGATATCATGGTCTTGCCGTCCGACCTGCTAACTTGACCCCTTGTTGACAAACATGTCGCCCTTTGCATCGCTCGGTCTCCAGTTGGGCTTTGTGCAAGATACTCTGTCCGCACATTCAAGATGCTATATACACTGTCAACAGCATTTGGTATGTTCCGCATTGACATACATGTCAATGTTTTGTCTCCACTAGAGTTCTCACCCGGAGGACGACTATGGGTACCAAGTTGGTCATCAAAAGTAGCAGAGACTGCCTGGGTAAGGTTGTTGCCGGGATCGCCGACCAGGACGGCCGGACGTTTCATATCTAAGCCGCCGTCATGACATGCGCCAATGGTCGACGTATGATGTATGAAGTTCTCCGCCATCAGAAACTCATTTGATCGCCACTCACAGTCCGCAGGCACCCGTTTACCTCAATATATGGGTTAATTCAGTGCCTGTGCGCGTTTCCTGCTAGCGCGTAGACCGCGTTCTGTTCCACCGCAACGGCGAGTAACACAGGACACTGACGATCCAGCCGACGAATAAAAAAGTAGAAGCCCACTGACTGCAGAACAATACAAGGATAGAAAGCAGTGCTCTGCGATTCGTCACTCTATGGCATTTGGTTTCTTTAATGTTCCCGTGACTGGTCTGGACCCGTAACCCAAATATGCTGAAGAATCTAAACACGACAGCAAAATGACATGTACCATATAGCGTGGAACTTGTGTCGCCAATGACCACCACCGAATTCCATCAGATGATCAAACTTCCTCAGATATCGTGGATGGCGTATTTGCATCCAAAGACACTGCCAGCCCTGCCCTACGAGCAGCCTGCAAGCAACGGCCCTCATTCAGTACGGCAAAGAGCGTATACGGAATTGGAATGTAGATGCTTACCCTTGAAGGCGCAAAGATCATCTTTGCCTCTACATAATGTTCATTCGAGTCCGGCTTTGTACTCTTGAGTATATCCGAGTTGACTTGCCGCACATCCGATCCCTCCCTAAAGTACGCCCTCGCATTCACGTTTGCGAGCACGGTATTGCTATAGACAGAGCATATCGGAATGGTGAACAAGAGGTAGGTCATTTTAGATGGCATGGCCTTCATCTATCAGCGTGTCAAAGGGGTCATTAGAAATGTTCAGACAGGCATATTGGCAACGAAATATGCTCACAAAAATGATCGATAACAGTGCAAAAGTGGAAGTCCACATGCCTGTATTGACCGCGACCACAGTGAGGCGTTGTATCATGTGTATCGTACTTGCCAACGAATGTAGAGATCAGATACGTTGCCCTAGATGAGGGTTAATCACGCACCTTGAGAAGAGAATGGAAGAACGTTCGCGAACCAACAAGAGTATTAGGATGATAGAGATAAGGACATCCTCACCCGCCGCGACACAGAGGCACAACGTGACTGTGGCCTATCAGGCCGTTCAGCTGTGCTTTGATCAGAAATATATGCGCCAAGTACATACCGTCGTTGATTTGTCGTTAAGAATAGTGATATCAACGACACGCAAGATCCTTTGAAGGTTGAAAGCCTTGCATCAGCTGGCACAGTGCAAAAAATGGGCAATTGAACTGACCCATCCGAGATATAGAGCGTTTTTGCGGTATAAACTACGATATCCGTCAGTTAGAACAGGATGTCACCGACTCTGGAAGCGTACTTATAACAGACACTAAACGTCCCTATCAGATGCCACTCTCAAGAAAAGTACAAGACCTTACCGAACTCGATAATTCCCAAAACAAGCTGCATGCGGATGTGAAACCTGAATTTCTCAATGTGGAGAGACCTTACCCATACAAATACCGCGATGGCCTTCTTTCCGCTGACTGGAGCGAGTGTGAACGAGGGGAATTGTATTTCAGCGGAGAGGCATACAAACATAAACCCGATGCATGAGAAAACCTTGAGTGAGTATAGCGACCACGGCCTGAAAGGTATTAAGTGTTGTTCTGCGAAAGAAAAAAAAAACACAGCGACCGTAAATGGTGCCTGTAACTATATCATGTGAGGATTCATAGTGGAAATTATGGGTCAACTACATACCGCAAACTCCCTTGTGAGACGGATGGGGGAATAAGTACGATGGCTGTTTCTCGAATGGCAACAACCTACGGAATTGTGTCGAGGAATGACAGTGGGTTTATTACGCCGGCCATAATGTACTTGTATGCTGCGCAAAGGGCGATGTGAACGAGATGATGTGGGAATCGCGAGACAAACCCCCGACAATTGTCAATGCTTCTTGGGCAGTATCCAGTATCCTGTGGTATGGGATCAGGGACACGGAGGAATCAAGGTGATATGAAGTTCACCATATAACTGCAACCTGTGAAGAGTATATTATCGCTCTTGTGTTGCTTACAATGTGACTTACGAGGATCTTCAAGCGCAGTGGATCGTTCCGATAGCTAGAACGAGCTCACGGTAAGCCGGAAGACGAGTACCGTAAGTCTATGTCTTACTGGATATAGTAGAAGAATCTGTCCGACCGCCAACGATTATTTGCCTTGTTCGTTGACCGTAATACAAGGGGAATGAGTAACACTCACGCTTGCATGCATGTAATTCCATAAAGCGCGGTCGCCAGGACAACTGAGAAGTACACGGAGGTGCAGATGGGTGCAGCTATCGAAGCATACGGGTTGGTCGACATGGCTGTTGACGAAAGGGTATCCACCCGGTAGTTATAAAGGAATAAATCAGTACAGTACGTCAGCGCGTCAAGAAGTCAACACTCTATTAGCACTGCACAACAGAGAGTCGGAATGATGGATGTCGTGATGCGCGCGCGATATATGATCGATCGGGGATGTGTCCTTGGAGTCGGCGTCCGATCTATGCGACTCTCCGTGTCCCTTAACGTTCAGCAGATGTTCAGCAATAGAAGCGGAGTTCTATTCTTGTTTTCACGTCCATGTGTTGTATGTTTCCTCTATAGGTTGCGCTCAGGTGTGGTCTAATGTCTAGTTCTGTCAGTGGCTGGAAAGAAAGAGGAGATTGCCCTTTTACTTTACTAGGGGCTAAAAATCTCTCTTGCCTAGACAATCGCCATTCTCGGTGGTACTTCCTGTAATTTACTACAGCTTCACCGTCTTGAAGTGGATATGCCCTCACCTCGGTGCCATTTCAGGTAAGTTGTGCATTGCATTTTAATATGTGGTGTCAAGGAAGCTTGCAAGGCGCAGCGGTCCGACACCTAATAGTGGTAGACGGATACCCGTCAGCAGGAAGGGGTCACTGATGCGGCGAGTCGGGACGCCACTAGCACTGGCCACTGCATCGCAAGTGGCTGTGCAGTGTATGCCACTTTTAACCATTAGTTTTTTAACGTTTATGCATTCGCCTTTTTCGCCAGGGTTTGTCTCCTTGTCTGCCTCCCCACTGGTTTGCCTTCGCTTTGTACAGAGGATACAGCTGAGGCTATTCACCGAGTTGCACTGTAGCAGTCAAGCATCGCATCAAACAGCTGCGGCCCTAGGCGGTGGTTAGCCGGATTGGTCCACAGATCGGTCCACCCACGGTACTCCGTACATTCTGGACCAAGATGAGTGAAAATTAACTGGAGATACTACTGTACTGAGGTAGGACCATTACCTTTTGGAAAGTTGACTTATATCCGAGGTCCACACAACGTACAATGCACCGGATAGGGCTGGTCACGACACAGTACATCCACCATCGGAATTGGCTTATGCATTGAGGTACAGACCCCGACTACTACCATAAGCTCTTAAGGAAGCTGATTTTTGTTTTACACTTATTGAAAGATACTCGTATCACGGCTTGCGTGGGTTATATGCGGTTGGACATCAACGATTGTCATCCATGTTCACACTTCACGAGCGTTTGACATTCATTCACCAGAAAGCAAACGAGCGGCGCCTTGTTCGAGTCATCCTGCAACTCCTCACCCCCTCTGAGATCAGCTGCAATATCCAGAAAGTGGCATATATGCGTGCACAGGGGTATCGTAAGGTCCAAAAGCCCGTTTCTCAAGTCACATTACTGTGGTAAGTTGTTGTCTCAGTGTTTCTCATTGTGTACAAGAACATCGAATACGGAATGCAGAACAGTGTTTGTAGAACACACTGTGTGACCAATCAATACAGGAGCAGAAATACTCGTTTCTATGCAAATGCAGTCACTCCCTAAGGTCCTGCTCGCAGGAACGGATTTGGAGTATGACATATTTGTGGGGTTGCATTGAGAATGGATGGTCGGGCTTTCGGGACCAGTTCTAGTTGGACACCACCCACGGTTTATTGCAACAAGAGGCACTGGCTGGAGTTACCTTGCTTGACAAGGTTTCTTGGGTCTGGGGACCTCATAATTGCGTGGGAACGGACTGACGACGGAAAAAATTGCCTTTTTTGTGGGACTGTCACGTGCTCCATGTGCTGTCTGCTCGTAGT
>JBBPTN010000199.1:0-32300 GCA_038094075.1 Xerocomus spinulosus | reverse complement strand
TTGTCTTAAATAACATACCCCCCCTCTCATACAAAGGTACAAAACTATTGCAATAATATTATCAATGTAAAATGGGTATATCTCCACAGCCACTGGGTCAAATCACATGATTCAGGGACCAATTTGTAGCCAAGAGCTTGTACATTGTTTGGTCCCATCAAATATAGGCATAATTCCCATAAGTGCTTGCAGTGTACTTCACACACTGCATCAAGGTTAGTTATTGCAATAGTTTTGGAGGTCACTGTAAGAGGGGGGGACCTGCCAGTCTCCAGAGAACTAACTCTCTCCATTCAACCACAGCACCCACAACACCCTCACTCCTTAGAAGAGCAAGAATCTCTTGAGAGGCCTTATGAGCTCCCTTAGGGGAGATGGTATTTGGTTTGACTCCAATCCAAATAATGACTGGATCTAAGCTCCCCTCCCCTCCTTCCTCTGCTGGATGAGTGTAGAATCTAGCTAGGTTGACAGATGACAAGCTGATCCCTTGCAACTTGATAACCTGCACAATCTGAAGACAAAGAGGAATTCAGACATTTTTCTTGTTGAGCAGTGTGGCAAAGACTCCACAGAGAGACTTAATAGAGAGTGGCAAATCTGCCTATTAGTTTGGTGAAGGGTATGATGTTGAAGTCAGATCAATAGATGAGAACTAGATGGTCATCATTATCTGTGATACCATTATGATAAGCTGCACATTTGAAAGGGGTGGAAACTATTGGAATGTCTGTAGGATACTCAGTATGGTAGCTAAGTAAACTACATATAGTAATAAGACTAGTGCAGGTAGTATTACATAAGCACTAAAAGTGGAATATAATTCCTACAGGAACAAACTCAGAGTAGATGGTAGTGTTACTGGCCATAGCTGGACTTCTCTCTATGTGATCAATTGAGTGAAGAACAAATAGATCCAGAGCCCCTCTTGATGGGACTGAAATGAATGACTCAGCATCTGAAAATGGAAAAGCATGGGAATTGTTGAGAAAATGTGAGTCTGTTGCTGAGTGAACTACACCAGAGTGCTCATTAGAGCTCTGCATGATAGTATTCTGGGTGTCCAGTTTTAACTATAGACAGAAAAGCCTGGTCCTGAATGATCTCAAATGGGCAAAGATTCTCTGCCATCCATCACACACATTCAGCTCTGTCAACATGTGTCAATGAATGACGCCACGATAATCACCCAATGCACTTGATCTCCATGTGAGTGTATGGCCTATGTGAGTAAGTAACCTTCCCATTTGCCTTTTTCTTGAAGGCCACAGTGATTGACCCATTCTTCATATAGGATGTGATGGCTGTTTGTGCAGTTTGCAAATCCCTTGTCTTCAACACACTTGCAATAACATTGCTATCCCAGCAATTTTTAACATGTTTCCACATGTTGCTAGTTGATCCATGATCATCCTTATCTAGATAATGGCAAATTATACTGCCACAGCCCTTGGCAAGGCAGCCAAAAACATGCACATAGCATCTATTGACATATTGAATCTCTGGAATAGAAGTGAAGAAGGCATAAATTGATGAGTTCTACCCCTTCATCAGTCACTCTTTGCCATGTTACTGTTATGCTAGGCCCAGGTAGGGACTAACGTAGAGCTTGGAAGAACGAGGCATAGAGAATTCTGAGATTCTAGTCTTGAACGTCGTTAAGAGTGATGAGCCTATAATGACAGCAAAGAGCTGGCGAGTCCTAAGGTTCAAGAGAATACTCCAAGTCAATGTGACGAGGAGGGCCTGGGTTTGAGTGAAGCTAGAACGAGAACCAGGTGACAAACATGAAGGTTCACAGAGGATGAATTCACACTATCATAAGACAAGGCGGAAGTCCAAGCAGATCAAGCTTAAGACCCCTTCTGTATCATACTGCGCTACTTATACGAATTATCAAGGTATGGGAAAATAGAACATAAAGGGAAATGAAACTATCGTACAATATAAAGGAATAATGTGATTGGGTGATGGCTCACCTGGTAGAACATGGAAGAATACCATAGAAGAAAGAGTCTGTGTTGGAACAGACATTGACTAAGAAGGATGAGGTAAGAATCTGTGTTGGAACAGATTAGATCGTAAACAGGATTATTAGTATGGGGACAGCAGATACACCCAGTAAAGGAAAAAGAATAAAGCGATGAAGAAACAGGCAAGAAATTGTTACGCTAGGCCCAGGTAGGGACTAACGTAAAGCTCGAGAACGAAGCGTAGGGAGTTCTGGGTCTTGGGTCTTGAACGTCGTCAAGAACGACGAGCCTATAACGACAGCGAACAGCTGGCGAGTCCAAAGGTTCTTGAGAGAAACTCCAAGTCAACGACGAGGAGGGCCGAAGGTTCGAGTGAAGCTAGATGAGAACCGAGCGACAAACGCAAGAGTTCACAGAGGATGGATTCACACTATCGTAAAACAAGGCGGAAGTCCAAGCAGATCAAGCTTGAGACCCCTTTGTACAGTACTCTTATGTAAACTAGCGTGGGCCTCAAGCCTAGGTCATTAGTGATGAGTGAAAAAGGGTTTCAAGGAAGAAAACTATCATAAGGCAAGAATGGTAAAAAAGGGGTTCATAGATGATCACTCATCCAGTAGAAGGGTGAAGAGTGAATTAGTGGAGATGTAGTGGTTTACTTATTGTAATGGTGTCGTTCAAGGGAATCCATGAATGAAACTAAAGGTAAGGAACGCCTTTAGTGAAGTGAAGTGGATGAAGAACAAAAGTGAAAAGAAATCATAACAGAAATCATAACAGTTACTCCATGCTTATACTCATTAAACTAGTGTACATACCAAGCTCAGCATCAGAGTCTTCATCCACAAGATCCTCATTGGACTTACCTGCATTCACTTTGATTGTGGGTTTGACTTGTCTTGTAGTACCTATGTTCTAGCACTTTTGGGTATGTTTTTTGGTTGTCTTGGGTGTCACTTCAGAAACACCATCTGATTCATTGTCTAGCATTTGCTTCTTCAAGTTTTGTCCATGGTCCTCGGGCAAGGCAGCCCCATCTTCATCAGTGATCTAGATTGGTGTAGAGGCTTCCCTTAAAGACTCATGGACTACATTGAAGGCTGTTTGGGCATCAGCAAGTGCCTGAGCCTTCTTTTCCATGGGGCAAGAGATTCATTTATCAGTCATCTGCAGCTAGGCCTGAGATGGAGACAAATGGAGCAAGGGTGTCCAAAAAAAATTAAGTTTGTGATACACTAGATACATTCATAGGGATTGCCAAGACATGATGGTATCCACAGGTTTGCACAAGTACGGGTGTGTGGATTGCAGGTCCCAAATAAGGCAATCTGTATGCAGACCTGCAGGTACCCATACCCATGCAGAGCTCTAGTGCTCATACAAGAGGGGGACATGTATGAGCATGGTATAGGAGGATGAAGAAGAGAGGGAAATACAAAAGATAATAGTGATAGTATATCATACTTGACTGGAGGTGAGACAACCCATACCACTTGTTACCATATCATCTACTTACTCATGTACAAGCTTATTGCCTCACTCATTAGGGCCACACTTGATGGCATCCTTGAGGTGTTCATATGCAGAATGTCCACAAAAAAAGTCTCAAACTCTTTGCTGCAGACCCAACATTTAAGCATGACTGTGTCCACCATGAATGATGATGTATAATAGGGGATTCCCTCTAATCTCTTCATCAAAGAACAATTTGATACCAAGGTATCATATCTTTAACCAATGCAACCTATTGATCAAAAAAGATATGGATGCAAGACTTGGAGGTAGTTCTCCAAGTGCTAGTAGCATACATATAAAGGTTCACATCCACCATGTTTCCATGCATTGGCATTGGCTGTCAAGTAAGTACATAACCAAGCACATAAATCCTACTCGTACACATGGTATTGCGGGGGTAAACAAAAGGGTCAGAAAGAGGCGTCAAAAAGCGAGCGCACTAGAAAACAAAGGGGAAAAAAAAAGGAAACAACAACAGAAAGCGACGCAGAAAAATCTATGACATGTGAGAGATACAACACGTGGTGGTAACCATATGAATGCGTAAAATGTGCATGTGCAATCAGTCGGGAATCATCCTCTTCTACTCTCCCCCGCCAGCGAGTTCGAGAATGAGACGGCAGGCAACGTCCATAAAGACAAAGGGAGAGACCACTTCGTCCTCCTTGACCGCGAGGCCGTCCTTGATCGACCGTCCGTCAGAGCTCGTCTCGGGTAACAGCGTGTCCGGGTTCGCCATGTCAAACTTGCCGGCCCCTGGCTCCGTGGACGCCTTGTACGTCTTCTTGTGGTGAAAGTCGACGAGGTAGTTGATCGAGTCGACCATGTAGAGCTGCAAGTTCATCAACACCTACAACCCACAGTCAGCGCATCCGACCGAGATCACCCCTTGTGTGAGCACGTACCACCACATCTTGAACCCTTGCGCGCGTCTCTATGAAATACACGCTCGCGGCTGCCCGTAAATCGACGGTGTCGTTGCCGTCTAGCTCTCTGGCACGCTCAATCTTGACACCGATCGTGTTCGATCGCTGCCGTTGTGGTCGAATACCACCCAACCCTCCTAGGTTTCGCTTCTCCTTCCACTCCATCCCGAGCATCTTCAGTGTGCGGTATATCTCCAGCATGACCTCCATTGGCGGTGACCGACTGCGGATACCAAAGTGCCACTTTGTGCGGTGCTGCTTCTTTTCCTTGATCGGCCACGCCCGTTTCGCATTGGCATACGAGGTAAGATGATGTTCCAAAGGGTGGTCACTGTTTGGAAGAGACGAGTTGAGTACCGCAAAGTTGTTGATTTCACTGTCAGCAGGGGGTGTCGAAAAGTCGAGTCCATCGTCAATATCGTCATCGTCATAGTCGCCATTAAATTCCGCCTCAAACGGATTGTCTTCCAGATCACCCGCCGGGGATAATGCGCTCGGCGACACCGTATTCCTAGGCTGAGATCCAAACGTGAGTAAAGAAGGTTTAAAACATTGGAGATCTCGCGAGACTGACGTCCATGGCTGCCAACTTGGCGTCGCGCTCCTGTTCCTCGAACTCTGCCACTAGACATCGTCAGGGGGCGTATTAGCATGAGACAGCAACACTCACGGTCTCTGCCCTGCCTACGCTTATCACGTAAAAGCAGGTACGCTACCTTGACGGCGTTGCCCTGAACACCGTCATCCCTCCGTAGACACTCCCAAATGTCCTCCTTGTCCACGCCGTTCATCCTGGTTGAGAGCTCATCGATGACATCCTCCTCGATTCGACCCAATCCCTCGATGATCTCGAAATCCAAGGCCTTTGCTGGCGTTACCAACGATGAGAGCGTGCCAAGAACGGGACCAGGGGGCGGTGGGAGAGGTGTGAGGTAGCGTGGAAGATCGGCCCTGTAGAACGGATGCTGCGTGATTTCAGGAATGGTTATCCGCTTGACAGGGTCCACCGCAAGCATCGCATTGATCAAATGTCGCGCATCAACACCAACGTCGCTCGGCATATGGTATGACCCCTCTGTTGAACAAGCAAGCCCCTCTGTTGAGTAACCAAAGATCCGTAAGAAAGAATACGTACGGCTGATTTTCGTAAAGAGGGTCTGAACGTCGTCGTCCTCGAAAGGAAGCCTTCCGCAGAGCATGACATAAAGAATGACACCACAGCTCCATACATCGATCTCCGGACCCGTGTATAGTCCGCCGCGGATGACCTCTGGAGCGGCGTAATTCGGACTGCCACAGCTCGTCTTTAGAAAGTCACCGTCCTTGATCTCGTTTGAGAGACCGAAATCGGCAATTTTGACGTTGAGGTCGTCATCTAGGAGGACGTTCTCCGGTTTCAAATCTCGATGGACGATCTTCAATTTGTGGCTGTACTCGATACCGGATATGAGCTGTTGAAAAAATTTCCGAGCGCGTGGCTCTGGCATGCGGCCGTTGGTGACGATGTAGTTGAAGAGCTCGCCGCCGGCATATTCAAGGACGATGATGATGTCTGTCGGTGTCGATATGACTTCATATCTATGTTCCGGATCTCTGTCTTAGCAAAAAGGGGGCGCATATAGGCAGTGCAGATGGGACGTACAGTTTGATGATGTGTGGATGCCGAAGGGTACGCATATACTCGACCTCGCGCTGGACCCGGGTCTTGGTCTTGGTCATGTGAATGACGGCCTTGGAGATGTACTTCATGGCGACCCTCTGTCCGGTGATGGTATGCGTCGCCACTGCCAGAATTGGAGAGAAAGGGGGAAAGAGGCATCAACCGGGAACAAGGGGACAATCGCCATCAGTTGGGGGACGTACTCTTGACTTTGCCAAAGGTGCCTTCGGCGATGTCGCCAGTGACGATGTACTCCCCGAGCTTCGAGGCGGGATACACCGACTTGTCGCTCATCTGTAAGCGCCGTCAAGGATGTTTGTCGTCGTCGTCGTCGCTCCTTGCTGTGCGGAAAAAAGAAATTGAAGGGGCTGATGAAAGTGGGAGGTTACGTACGCTTCCGGGGTCCCGCTTAGATTATATAAACATGACGACCCCATGTACCACAAACATCACGTGTCATGTATGATGGCGAACGAGAGGGTCAGAGGATCCAGTGTGGCGCATCCCCCGATGCAAGATGAGGACATTGAAATGAATCAAGAGATGAGCACTTTTATCACGGTGTGCAGACTCATCGTCGTACCTTGAACATGCACCACCGCCACATTCTGACACTGAACACGTGAACCACCAACGCGTCCAACCCCCAACTAACCACGACGATGCGCCGCGCGCAAAGCGTCCGCACTCACCCCCGCTCCTCCCTCCAACTCAACCCCACCGACCCCGACCTCGCCGCCCTCCGCGAAGACGAACCGGTCGAAGACGTCCTCCGCAAACAACTCCTCGAAAAAGACCGCGAAAACGACAAGGTACGACCCTCGCTCGCACTGTCACTCTCACCCACCCGCTCACACAACGACAGCTCCAATCTACCATCCTCACCCTCCAAACCCAACTTGCCTCCAGACCACCCCTGGACACCATCCAATCGCTCGAAAAGGAATACAAAAACTTAGACCTCATTCTTCAAGGGACACAACGCGAAAATGAGCGGTGCATGGCCGAACTCGAACGCGTGCGCACGCGGGAACGGATGCTCGAACAGGCCTTGGCGAAGCTGGCCGGTGAGCAGTGGCAGGTGCGGGCTGGGCGTGTCTCTGTTTGCCTTTTGCTGATGCGTGGACAGACGGTGTTGGATATTGGACCGCCGTCGGCCACGTTCGTGGCTCGGACGATGGGGACGTCGCTTTTGAATCGGGCTGTGGCTCCGCCGCTGGCATCCGAGACATCTGAACCTGCGCCTGCAGCTTCACAGGCTTCCATCGAGGCAACTCTGTCTCAAATGGAACAAATCCGCCTCCTCGTACTTGGGATGGAACAGCGCATGCAGGAACGTGAGGAAAAGTTGACAAAGACGATCGAACGTGCCGAGGCTCAGGAAGGGAAATTCGAAACATTGAAAAAACAAACGTCGCCCACCAAGGCGACGGTATAAAGTACAGCAGAGGTCGTCTTCAGGTGCACGCATTCTCATTTTCGCCTTGTAATCACCATGTATTCTAGGATACCTTCATGCATAGTCAGTCAAGACGGACGATTCTGTAGTTTAACACACTTGTGGCAAATATATTGCAACGTACACAAACGACAGTGGGCGGTAGACTAAATGTGATGACATGCTGTGTGATAGGACTTGACGTGATGCAATGGACAGGATAGCTGCAAATTCTAGCGAAAGTTGAAAAAGAAATTGAATGAACATGGACCGCACTTCAGCTTTTTGGGCCCAACATGAACGAGGGCAACGCGAAACAAGGAATGTCAGCCGATGGCGCATGGTAAATGGTAAAAGAAACGTGCACGTTTTGAAACGGTGCAAATAAGCATGGATCAAATAACAAATGATAGTTCAGAGTTTGATGCAAAGATTGTTCGTTCGTGCAATGCGGAATACAAGCTCGGTGCGGCGGAGTCGTTGTGCAGCGTATAATTGAAGTAGGATACTTGCGTATTTCAATCGTTGAAGGAATGCGGTTATGAAATGCTTGATCGAATATGGTGATTGCCAGTACGGCGAAGTTTGCAAGATCGATGCGGAAGTTGGTTCAGCCCAGCCTAGTGCATAAATTCACGTTTGGTTTCCAATCTGGGGCAGAATCCAGGGTGTTCAGACAACAGATGACGTTGCGAAAAATGTTGTGAACCAAGATAACTGATGCTGGAATCGATGGCCACGGGTAGCTCAATACCCATAGTAGGCGCGCTTGCGAGGTTGTCAGTCATAAAAAGCTTCCAGAGGGATATAACCAACCATCCTGTCGCTACGGGAAAAGATTAGACCGTGATCAAAGACTCGTTCAAAGGAAAACGTACAATAACCAGATAACCTTGGACCCCGTCTTGCATCCACGCAAGGTCACGATATGACCCCTGATACACTCGTAGAGCATCGTGCGTTGGTCCTTGTCAGCCTGCGTTATATGAAGTAACCGTTCGCGACGTTAAAATGTAAACAACTTGCCTGAGGTAGTACATTTGCAATGAGCTGACTGCCTGTAACGGACAAGGCGAGGTCCACAATCATGGCACGACGGCCCCTGGTAACCGTGGAATCAGCAAAGGCGTCAAGTGAGGAAGGCAACACCGACCCTTTTGCCGGCTCACACATCCTCTTCACGATTCTCGCGAGTGTCTCTGGACCAGTTTCCTTGAATGCCTTGGTGACCGACTTGAATCCCTGTTCATTGGTTGCATAGTCGAGCAAGTCTGCGATCAAGTGATCAAGACACATTTGACGGTGTTTTGCGGACCCGTGTTCCAAGACTATTTGCATCCGTCAGCAATGTGCAGGCCGTTTACAGACGACGCGTACTGTGTTGGATGCAGTATGACCCCCATTGATTTTTAGCGATTTCACCAAAGACAACGGGTCCTTGGTTCAACAGCTCGTCGATGATACCGTCCTTGGCAGATTCCTCGAGATTCTCAAACGCATGCTGCGGATTACTGAGTCACAACTACGCGACCATCAACCAAGCATGTTACCTGAACGACAAGGGACCCAGTTTCATGACATGCAAGCGAGGCCCATTTCCCCTTGAGCGATTTGTTGACGCTTGCAGGTGAAACTGAGCTCGTACGGAAGGTCAAAAACGGGAAACAACAACTCACTAAGCGAAAATCGGTGGCGCAGGAGGAGTCCAACTTAATTCCATGATCTAGATATTTCATTACCGATCGGAGTTGAAGAATATCGATGGAGTAATAGTGTTACCTTGCTCCAAACGTGTGACGCATGCTTGTTTACCAACGTCAAGGCCGGATCGCCAAGAAGGAGTTCGGACACGATCAGTAACCTAATGTCTTCTTCACAGTCAAGAGCCTTTTGGAGGACGTGGCATCCGTAACAGTTTGTCGCCAGTTCAACCACTCGGCCTCTGTTCAAGTCACGTTTAGTACGCGAAGGAGAAGGGAACACGCTGGTGATGGCCGAACCTCATGCAACCCACGATCTTGCGCCGCTCTTCGGCAGTCGCAGCGGCCTCTAGACATCGTTGAACAGCCCAGTTTCCGAATCTACGCGAGGGATCAATCAGGACATATACCGTAAAAGGCGATGTCAATGAAAAGGTACCGGTGGGACATCATCTCAAAGCCACGCGCGCATATGGCATCAATAATTTTATGGCGTTCTTCGAGGTCCGCAACCTTGAGTTTCTGTTGGAGAAAAATGGATGCCTGCTGGTCCGAGGACTTGATGATACGCGCTACGAAAACGTGATAAGGCGGGGACGAGGAGGGATGAAGAAGCGATAAAAAGTTGATAGGCTGCGTGAAAGAAGCAGGAGACACATGCACATATTAGTCAAAATATATTGTATGCGGATGAAAGCTGTCGTGCCTCGTGGGAATGCGCTCCCGTAGACCCTTGACGGGCAAAGGCATTTTGGGAGGGAGAGGTCCTCAGGGAATCCTCGCCAGGGAAACCAAATGAAAAGTCACCCATGGATTTTTCATCTACCCTCCGCCACTCCGGGGCCTGTTGCTGGTGGCGCCAGGCGGTAGATGAGAGGTCCGGACGGCAGACGAGTTGGGGGAAAGCGCTGTCATACAGCGGTTGGGTACCGAGGGGGGGAGAGGGATTCTCCAGATATTGATCAAAGAATGGAAAGCCACCCGGATGCAACGCGGATGACAGGGGAAGGTCCTGCAGCCGCGACTGAGGAATAGAGAAAAAGTCGCGTGTCTTGAGGGGAGAAACGGGATCGAACAAGAGAGAAGACGATGATACACTAGAGGATACAGACGGTACATCGTACGGCGGAGTGATCTTCAAGTCGAACGTGGTCTTTGCAGGGGATAAATCCGTGGGGGTCAAGAGTGCAGAAGCAGTTGAACTCGGAGACACATCGGGGGAACCCGACAGGTTGACGGTCTCATTGTTCAGGACCCGAGCAGGCTGCTGAGGCGCGGGGGAACTGAGATTGAGTGCGCGCAAGAGCTGCTCGACGTGCTACAAGATGGCAAGGTGAATATATGCGCGTCAAAAGCGGAGAAATCAGACATGCGTCGTCGTCAAGCTCGGGAGACTGCTTTTTCCTACCGTCCCCAATGGCGCCAATGTCCCTTTTGCGAGGGGGACCGACGAGACCGACCGGACCAAAGACGTCCTCGTTGCCAAAGATTGGATTCAAGTTTCTGAGCCTCTGCGGACGAAAGGCCGGTTTTTCTACCTCGCGGGGAAAAGTGTCGATCGTGTGTGGCCAGGTGGAATCCAACTGTTGCGGTTGCGGGGCCCAGATAGAGGCAGCGGTTGTGCGCGATCGGGGGGGACTGTAGTTGTCGGCAAAGGGCAAAAAGGACTGGGAGGGAGTGGGCTGCATGGTGGGGGCGAGGAAAGAAGGAGATCGCGCGCGAGTGGGGCCTTTATATTGAATTTTTGAGAGGGCGGTCGGGCCGTCTGTTGTGACGATCCCCAGCAGAGAGAGTCACATTCCTTTTTAGGGGTAGATTTGACCTAATATGGAAAGCTTCTATGTACCCTCGAGTGCGCTCTGTCGGGTGGGTGACAGGGCAAACAATCTGTGCGATGAACGCGTTTGTGAAAGAGTATAAAAGGCACGGCGATCAGCTGTCTTTCTGTTTCACTGTCGGGTTGTGTTTGATATGCCGGGTTTCCCACCCACCCCAGAGGACGACTGGGTGCACACGGAAATGAAGACGGGTAGATAAAGGAACGCCAATCATGTCGGCCGACTCGTGGGCGGCGATAAGAGGCACGCGTGTCCGTGTATGCTGTGGCTTAGGTCAGAGGGACAGATCGAGGAGATCGCGGTGCCGGCGAGCTCACAAACGGAGATCTGAGACGGCGTTTATCCCGCCGAGCTGGGACATGACTGCCAGAGTGAGACGCCCACAAGTTCCCATCCGCCGTCGTCGCTGTCCACAGTGCCGGGGCGGTTCTGCCGCGAACGGACACGTTATCGAGGACGCGGCGAAACACACGCTGGCGGGCGTTGTGTGGCCCGAGCGGTGATCTCAGCGGGACGTCAGCCTTTATGAGCAGGCACGAGATGCCCTCGGGAGCGGCCAGATCATCATACGTAGCGTTTACCAAACCACCGCCTATATCAATCTCGCCTCCCCACCCCACTCTACCACCCACCCATGTCCCCCCTCTACCGTCTCCCTCTCGAGGTGCTCGAGAAAATCGTCGCCAGTCTACACGACGACCCCGCTACACCACCCACCGCCATCGTACCCCTCCTACTCGCCTCCAAAGTGCTGTACAATAAGCTCGGATTCCGGACGAACAACGCTCTCTACGCCCGTCTCTTTCGTCTCTCTTTTGATCACACCGCACCCACCCGTCGTCTCGGCGACCTCAAAGCCTCTGGCTTCTCTGCACAACTCCGTGCAAACTACGATGCCCTCAGGGCCATCCGTCGCGGCGACATCTTCGCCGACAACCTCCTCCAGACATTCTGGACCGCATTTTCCATGCTGATGGAAAACGACGGCAGGAACCGGCACCACCTCGACACCGCCGGTCTCGCCGATTTCGTCGACAACTTTATCCGTCAACGCCTGTACGAGGACGCCCCCCACGGTTGGCCAGCGGAGAACGAGGTCAACTCGCTCGCTCTCTGGTTACTCTGGCTCACCATGACCGAAGGTGCGTCTCTTTCCCTCTTCGCTTCTCATCCAACACGTCTCCCAGACCGTCTCAGAGCGGAATCACCCGCGCAACGTGCTCACATGACCCAACTCATCCTGCCCTACGTCCTCATGCCCGTCCGTGTACGTCGCCTCTGTTCGCACCTCGTCATTCTGCCTCACCACTCTCTAGTACGCAGCCTACCTTGCGCCCCACGTGCACTACGCCGTTCCCCTTCAACACGACCCCTCCCATCAACCACACTCGTTCGTCACCGCACACGGTCGCTACCCACACTACCGCAAATGCTCTCGCACAATACACTTTTACCATCGCAACGCACTCGAACTCGGCGTCCCTCTTGCATCCGTCGCCGCCAAACTCATCTACTTTGCTCATCGCGAACTCAATCCCGTCGGTGTTCCTCCCCATCTCGCCAGAACTCGCGCCGAAGCACCTCTCAACAGAATCGGACCAACACAAGAAGACGTCCACGAACTCAACGAGCACAAGATCGCCAGGTTTATGTCCCAACCCACGTGGGAATGGTGGTCCGAGATCAGGGACTACGACAAGCTCGATCACGAGGCACGCTCAAAGCTCGCACCAAGTGCGCGATGGGACGACGATTGGAACCGCCTCACAGACTGCATCAACGTCTTCAAACCCGTCTCTCTCAAACGCACGCATTACACCCCTGGCCTCCTATCTGGCCTCTGGCAGGGACGAATGCTGGTGCGTCATGTCCACGCTCCGCTGCTCGTGCGATCTTATGACCCTGTGTTCCTAGCACCCTGACGACGGTCTGTACGGAAACGTCATCCAAATACCGCAAATGCCCCAAGCGTTTGGCGAGCAGTCCGTCGGCCTCATCTTCACGCCCCTCTTCATGCGTCTTCGCGAGTACCACTGCATGGACGTCGATCCGAACAAACCCGCGCTCTCTGGTGGTATCGAGAACGCATGGTTCCACGGTCTGACACATCTCCAGGAGGACACGGTGCGTACTCTTAGCAGTGCAACTAATGACGTCGTCTGAGCGCATTCATGGTCCCTCTAGCACGCCCTCACTATCAGGTGTCAGGAGTCAACCACATGCTATCGTGAATGGGTGGATGGTGACCCTGACTTGCACGATGAGAGCAAGTGTCGTGGGTGCAAACACCGTGGAACGTCGGACATGATCTTTCGAGAATGTGACGAAGAATATCTCTCCCAACAACTCGGCGAGGGTATTATCTCCCAGCTCGATGAAACCTTGGCAGCCGAACCGATGGACGATGTCGAGGATGTCAAGGATGATGCGATGGACTACGATACGAACGACACCGATACCGATGTCGACATGGTGGTGGACGATGAGCTCGTTATAAAGCGGAAATGCAATGGCATTCTCGACATTGTCCTCGTTGGGGAGGTGCGTTCTTACTCTTTCAGTCTCCCATTTTCTGACTCTTTGTTCCCAGACGGACGACCGGCATGGACAAGCTTGGCATCATTACAGGTTCTATGGCCGTGTTCGTGAATGGGATGGACTCGTGGCCCTCATCCGAGTTCCGGTGAGTTTTCGTTCTGTTCTCCATTCCCGCTCCTGCTCCCATCTCGAAGCGAAGCTGGAAGGGGGATGCGACACTCGGAAGTCATCTGACTTGGCTTCTCTTCCTATTAGACGCGTGCGCTGGGTGCTGCACTTGGTACCTGGATCTTCACTGGCTATGTCGTGGGGGGAACCACCTTGGTCGGCAACTGGCGAGCGAAGGACCATCCCGGCGAACCAGTGACGATTGAAGGCGCATTCGCCGTGTCGAAGCGTGAATGAGGCATGTTGTCCGCGGAACCCTCCACCCATAATATCCCACATCTTTTTTTGGATTTGGGTTCGTTTTTTCTTTTTCATCTCGTTGCTCATGGACGGCGCCGTGTTGTTTTTCCTCTTCTTTTTGGCATCTGGGTTCTAATCTGATATTTTACACACATCATACCCCATTTTGCACAACCTGAACCCGTTGTGATCACCGCATCCACACATGTGTACACATCTACTATAGATCTCCGTCATCGCATCCTTGTCTTGCATTCATACCATTTGCGTTGCATCTTGACCCCTTTTTCATGGGGGCCGTGTATGCGTTTTTATTGTTCTCACAGCAACGCTTTCATCATCTAATCCTGCATCCCATCTGTGTTTTTGGACTGTCTCTTTTTTTTCACACACCACTAGCCACACACACATGTCAGCATCACCGTGTTTGTTTTAGAGTTACATGTAATCATGGTGTACGACGTCACATCCATCATGGCCTCATGTCGTGGGGCGTCGGCGGGTTCCACTGACTGACAGCGGCGATCAACGCGTCCTAGGGGGGGGCGCGGGAAGGGGGTGGTGATACAGCCCAGTCCTGGTGGGGCGCCTGGCAGTATTAGGCACCGTGGTGATCCCGATAGCGTCAGCCATGTGATCCGGTGTTTGCCTGAACAGACTCGTCGCACCGTGTCCGCGATCGTATACGACGTGACCCTGGTTCGAGGGACGCGCCTTGTTCGCAGCGGCCAATGCCGGCCAAGGCCCAACACCATGGCGGGTCGTACGTACGCAAGAAACCCCTCATCGGACGTCGCTTATCCGTCGATGCGGCGTGGGTGCGATTGTGTGGTCCGACCCCCTCTCTCTCGGTCTGTGCCGTTTTCCATGATTCGAAAGAGGGTCCCGATTGGCGTCGCGTACCGACGGCAACTTGCGTTTGGTCAGATCGTTCCTCCCGCCATCTCGTGCCGTCGCTGGGTCTCCTATTCGCTTCCCACCCAGACGCGGTGCTAGCTTCTTTTTATTGAGTTGGCCTTATCAACGGCCAAGTCCGCTGATGTGACCGATATGGGTAGAACGTGGCGATGCCCTGTACACACGCCCGTCGCACAGAGAGAGAGAGAGAGGGGGGGGGGGGCGAGCGAAAACGCGCACCAGCGCGACCCACGATCTAACAAGTCACCCAAAAAACATGTCTCTAACCGTGTGACGTACAAGAAACGTCTTCGTCTCCATGGTTATCCTCCTCGCTGATTCGCTCGCCTTGCCCTCCTCTCTCGTTCGCCGGCCGTGTCCTTGCCACAACCCAGGTCTGGCCAGATGGTCGTGTCACGTTTCGCCTCGTTGTGGTGGACCCTTTTTTTACGACGAGGGTCTAGACGCGTTCATTTCCGCTGGTTAAATGGGTTGGAAAGTGTGACTCGGTTCGATTGGAACGGAATGGGCCCCGCGGAACAAAAAGGGTCGTTTAGCGAGACGAGGAAGCGTCCGAGGCGGTGGTTTGCGAGGGTGAAGAAACGGTGAGGGAGCAGATGGGGTTTGTCGACATCAAGGGGGCTCTTCCGGGGAAAAAACGAGATCAACGTGTGGACGCGTACGAGGGTTCCTCTGGAAACATGTCGGTCCGGTGCCAAGGCGGTCAAGGGGTGTACCGTGTGGTGAACAGCGTCTGGATGGTGTTGAGATCAGTACGCTCTGAGACGTGCGTGTGCGTGCGGGTCTGGCAGGGTTCTGCGGATGTGCATGGGACGTGTGGGGATGTTGCGGGGGATATCGAAGGCGCGGTCTCCGCGGAAGTGATTCGAATGCACATGAACGTTGGGCAGACACACGAACGTGATACGGGCGGTGAGCGAGATCGCGGGTAGTGTGAGGACGGCGTACCATGTGTCCCCCTTGTGTTTCGTAGACAAGGGGAAGGAAAAACGCATGTAGTGCGAATGGTGATTGGATCGTGAATCGTGTCTGGCGTACCGCATGTGCGTGTGTGCGACAACCCTTGGTCATTATGCGCGGGCATCAACGGGAGTCCGTCTCTTCCATTGGGATTTCTATTGGACAGGGTTACGTTTTGTCTTGATAGTGTGATTGCGTACGTCTCTGATGGGCCGATGAATGGCGTTCTATAGCCCTTTGAGGGTTCGTGTCCAAATGACTAACGTCTACAAGCACGCCAAGTTGAACGACAAGACTTGCCAAATGCGGTAAGCAGGGAAGACGTGCGCGGGAACGAATTAGTCATATCAACTACACACTTGTCGTTCTTTTTTTTGTTCTTCTCCAGCATTCTGCAACAGCGACACGTTTGAAGGATTGAGCAAGTACGTCGTATCTGAAAACCCACCAACTAGTCAGGGCCCTTGTTCGACAAATGTCATACACAATGGGCTCGTTACGTTTGTGGAAGAGCGACTGGACTGCGTTGGCTCGCTGTGGGGTGTCGTTTTGATACCGAACAGGTGTTCGGGTCGACGTGGTCGTTTGTAGTCTCTGATAGAGTAGAGGTCGGTGGTGTTGGCGTCTGCCGAGCTCGTAGTTGTGGGACAGACATTACGTGGATGTAAATGAACAAGGACACGTTGAAAGTGACCATCGATGTCGGTGCGCAAAGTCAAACGGGCGCTCAAGCTCATCGTCAAGCCAAAGCCAGCGAGTAACGCTCACCTCGACACCCCGTCGACGCTGACCGTTGAGCAGTCGTTCGAGATCCCGACCTCTCCACCAGACCCCTTGTACAGGTTTCCTCACGAACACAGTACGCCTATTTCTGACACGTCAATCTCTGATGGACTGATGGTTTTTCTGACAGGTTTCTCTTCGGCACTCGCTGGTGCACCGGGGTATTCCCCCTTCTCCGTGGCGGCTACGGCGAGTAAACATGGAACACGAACACAGCTTACTGGAACACGGCACAGAATGGTACATGGCAAGGTAAAGGTCCTCTTTGCAGTCGAATCCAAACGCCCATGTCACACAGACCCGCTCGTCTCCATGTTTCGATGATAGTCTCACCCCGGCCCTGAACCGTTCGATGGCGACCGCTACGCCCACGCCGGACGCTAGTCGCCGCTATCTCCAAGTTCCGTCACCCACGTCCTGGTGGGAATCTGATGTGTGTTTGTCAACCTAAACGCTACCTGTCTCTTGCTCAAACCCTGACCGCGCAAAGCGACCGATGAAACTGGGAACATCGTTTCGAGCCACCTCGTCCCCTCGCGGTCGGCTCGGATGCGTGACTGAAGAGTTATGTTTAGCAGTCTTGCGCCATGTTTTTGCAAAAGTGCTGATCCTGACTTGACAGGTCCCGGAATACGCTACGTCCTTGGATAGCCCAGACCCGTCGATTGTATGCGATGGTGGTGATCGCGCATACATTCTGGCGCCACTAGTGTGTGATTTCCTCTCGTTTTGATCAAGTTGACAAGAACTGTGCAGGCTAATCCATTTTCCGGTAATCCTGATTGTTCCGATGTATCGTCTGATGCGTCGCGGTCTGTTAGCACAGTTTACTTTGATGCCGTGGATACGCTCAGCCTATCGCAGTCTTGTTCTATAACGGGACGCGTCGATGACGAGGTAAAACTGTGCTTGTTTTGTCTTGCCACCGCCTCATGCTCTCACACCGTTTCTGTTTGCAACAGGTCGCCGGTAATGGTTTGCCACAACGCATGTCAATATCCGTTTCTTTACTTGCATTTCGTTTTGGTAGTATTGCCTCCTGACCCATGTCCTCCATACAGTGGTCCGCTCGCAAGACAGGCACCGACCAAGGACGAAGCGAACGCAAGCTCAAGGTTCGATCTACCATCCTTTCGGGTCGAGGGTCCATCCCCAGACAAGTCTAGCGACAGTCAGGTCAATAGAAATCACGTCACGACCCGATCGAAGTCGGCTTCTTCCATCTCTCCCTCGTGCATTTTTCAACCTTGTTTGGGAACCGATTTTGACCGGACAATGTCACCGAGCTATCGGTCGCAATCGGCTGCGGAAAGAGGCCGAGAAGAGACCATGTTTCCAGGCGGTCCTGCGTACAGGGTTCTGAATAGATGCGATGTTTATTCCTTGAAGATGCTGAAACGTACTGGTCGAGCGTCGTGCGCTGTCGATCCCGACCATGCTTGTCATCATACGTCGGTGGTCGTCGAAAAGGATTCAGAGGATGATCCGGCCGCAGTACTTGGACAGGAGCAACGCCAAAGAAGCACATCGGATATTCGGGACCGGGCTCCGAGCGGGCGTGTGTGGGGTCAGCTGAGACGGGTCTGCCGCGAGAGGGTGTACAAGACACTATCAACGTGGCGTGATCGCATGGTAGAACGTCCACAAGGAGCATCAGGGCGAGAACTGGGACCGGGACTGGGGCCGGAATGTGATCTTGGACGACTTTATCGAGTGCCTGCGCCAAGGGTCGGCGCCACCGCCGGTTCGGGAGGATTAGCCAAAACGACGATGGCAACGACGACGACGACGGAGATGACAGAAACGGAGATGAGCCGTCGGAAGACCAAGCTGGGTCCTCGACCGACGAGTGCGTTTGCGTGGCTTGCCGGACCAATGTCGGTGTCGACGCCGAACCAACGTCGTCTATCTCGCCGACTCATCAAACGACCCAGGAGCGCTGCGATGGCTGGCGAACGCGATCCTCTTGGAGAACATGGTGGGCGCGTCGGTTGATCGGTCCGATATCATCGTGCTGGCGTAGAGAATCGATTCATTTGCCCGCCAAGCTGTGTCGCCATCTTTTTTCCTCTGTTCTCGTCCGTCCTTGTTTCCTCAAAGGCTCACACAGCTTGTGTGATTGTTTATATGATATGGTACGATTCGTACAAGTTTAATCACCGTGTCTCTATTTTCATGTTCATCGCTTTTCATGTACGCCCGTCTTTGCGCCGGGTGATGATCGTATTTGAGCCAAATGAAGTCTGACTTCTTGTTCACCAGCCGCGTGATGACCATTGTATTTTTCTATCATCAAATTATGATCATGATTGTACGTCATACGTGTGGCGTTGGGATAGAGGCATCACAGATCGTATCCATGTCGGCTGTCCCGATTTCCAGGGCCATGAGTCCGATCAGATTGTTAGAACAGCTTTTCCAACGGATCGATCACAGTGCCCATCTAGAAAACGGGATATCGGTCAGCGATGGAGTGAACAGGAAAACGTGGCAAGGGAAAGAGAAAATGGAAGCAAAAAGGCGCGGGGCAAGAGCCAAACCCTCGGTCGACCCCGCGCGCGTGGGCATGGGCGTACCTTTTTGACCACCCTTGGAAGTGTCCCCCGCTGGAACCCGACGCGGGTGTTCCACTCACTCCCGAGCGGCGTCTCCATCCGGCGTTCAAATTGTGCATGGCTCGTGTACGGATACGGTAGCTCGCGCACGAGGTACTTGGCTGCCTTCTTGTCCCGCTTCTCGGAGATAATCAGGTGGGGCTTGGCGTGGTCTGCGCGGGCGGTGGGGTCGATTCCTGGCACGGACTTGATCAAGTGTCGTTTTGGAGGCCGCTTTTTGGTTCCGGCCCCGCCCCACGCACCCTGCAACGTCGGGTGAGGAGCGCGGCAAGCACAGAGAAAGAGAGCATACCCAGCCTGGAAGGGTCGTGTCCACCTCGCGAGGCGCATCCGCCTCGGTTTCTTGTCGCTTGGCTTCTTCAAAGGCCTACCGACGCATGGCGTTGTGAGACATCGTTTAAGGGGAGCGATGGACGTACCTGGACGACATTGTCACCCGCAAAGGCGAGCGCGACCAACTCTTGCTGCTGGAATGCCTGAACCTGAACGCCCTTGCCCGCCTTCTTTGCCTGCGCTGCGCCTTCCTGCGCCTCAATTTCGCTCGGGACGTCTGACGCGTCCCCCTCGTCGTGCGTCGTGCTCGTCGGACCTAGAGACGGGTTCGTGCCACTCTTGCGTGCCTTTTTCTTACTTTTCTTGCTCGACGTGGTTGGCGCGGGGGGATCTGGAATGGCGAGGACGTTGCTCGCGTCGATTTCGAGGACCGCGTCGTCCCGTGCACGTTCGCGTTCTTCTTCGTGCTTCCCAGCTTGCTTTTTAAGCTTGTTTGAAGACTTGGTCAACGTATCCGCCTCCTTGTGCACGCGCACTTCGTTCCGCTTTCGGGAAGGCCCAGAGGGAACGGTAGGTACCAGCCATGGATTGGGTATAGACGTGGAGGTAAGCGTAGGCACAGGGTCAGACACGTTTGGCGTGGGCGTTGGATCAAGGACGGGTGTGCCTTGCAAAAGGTCAGCAGACTGCAACGTGACGCTAGATGTATCGGAGGCCAGCGAGCCCAGTTGTCTGAGGGTGCCAGGTGCGACGCCGGGTCGAAATGAGAGTCGTCCACCTGTACGTTGTACCACGCTCGTGTCCTGCGGTAGAGCACCTGTAATGGTATCTGTTTCGTCTTCATTGTTTTCATCCCTGTCGATCCCGAATCTAATTTCCTTTTCAAATTCTTCCGCTTGTGCATCTGCTTCTCGAGATTGCCTTGCAGCGGCGTTGCGCATGAATTTCATATTGAATACGCTCTTGCTCTCGGGGTCCAAGGAATGCTCGTCCTCTGCGCGCAACGTCGCCAGCTCCTCGAAGGCACCGCGTTTGATTGCTTCCTCATCCTGCTCTTCATCGCTCCCACTGTCCTCGCTTCCTTCGTTGTCGCTGTCCTCCCCACGTATCCGTCGTCGCAGCTTCTCACCGCGCTCGAGCATCTCGCCAATAGCTTGCCGCTGGTCTTGGTCAAGCCCTTCACGGCCTTTCATCCCCTTGGCCCACTTGCCCGCGTTCTTATGTCTGAGTGTCGCGCGTTCGCGCGCACGCTCGACCTCTGCCTTGAGCCGCACCTCGTCATCCTCCGCGTCCCCATCCCCACCCCCAGGCCCGTCACCGTCCCCGCCGGCGCCGGCGCCGTCCAACCGCTCACGCTGCTTCTTCCGTATCCGACGGTACGTCTTGCTCTTGATCTTGGCGATCCGCTTCGCTTTTCTGTCCGCTCGGAACACGAGTTCGCGCATCGTGCGGAGTTGGGCACGGCGCGCGGCCACTTCTTCCACAGTGAGATGGGCCATCTTGAGTGCTTCCGTGTGCGCAATATCTGCATCACGTAACTGGGCTGATTTGAGGAGCTTGTCAACGGCAGATTCGAGTTCGTTGGATGGCTAAGAGGGGATGGCGTAAGCTGGAAGAGGGACTGGTTTTAAAACCTCTTACGATGAACTTCGCTGCGAGTTCGAGGTTGGAGACCCGACTCGGTTTTTCGGCTTGGAGAGGAAAGCGGAGGTGATCTGCCTGTGACCTAGTTAGAGAGCGATCGGGCTGCGGGTGCGCGATAGGGTCGCGTACCTCTTTGATGTGCTTCATCGTGGCTGACCATTTGTCTACCTCTTCTTTTGTTTTCTCGTACGCAGCCTCTCGGTCTAGACGTTCCTGCGCTCGTTGAGGTAGAGGAGCGGAGAGCGTTTTCGTCTTCAAGCTGGACGACGTGAGAGGTTTCGTTGATCTCTTGAGAGCAGCGAGGGAAGCAGAGGAAGATGCAAGTGGCGCGAGAAGGTCGTCTAGCTTGAGAGTAATCGGACCTATACGATAATCAGGATATCGGTAGTTTGGCATCGGCATAGATATGCACCTCGAACGCCAAACTCGTTCTCTTCTCCGGCTTCCGTGCGGTCAATGATGCGTCGACGTTTTGTCGACCCAGGTTCTGTAGCCTCGTCCGGTTTGCGTTTATAGGTGGGGGAAGGGTCGAGATTTGAGAGAAAGGTTTCGAGTTTGGCGAGTGCTCCTGGTGAGGGTTCCTCAGAGTCTGAAGCAGATATCCATAGTTCCTCGTCCTCGTCTGCTGCACTGTCCTCTTCCTCTTCCTCCTCCCCCTCCTCCTCATCGTCTTCTTCTTCTGCGTCCTCATTCTTCTTGTCCCAGTCTTCACCTTCATTCATCTTGACATCCGTGCTCTCTGTCCCTCTCCATTCATCTTCGTCCTCCATTTCCTTGGTCTTCGTGCGTATATTCTGCTTCGGGGGCATAGGTCCATCATCCTCCATATCTGCACGTCCATCGAACACATCGAGGACATCAAAGAATTCGCCTGCACTTTCTTCGTCCATCTCTTCTTCCTCTTCTCCGTTCTCCACAATAGATCGAGATTCCATAGAGTCAGCATCTGAGTCCTCGTTGAGATCAACCTCTTTTGTTATATGTCGTTTCTTGTCCAAAGCTCTATTCCTTCGCGTTGCGATGCCCTACGCGAACCGTCAGCGATGTCCACACCGAGACCGTTTGCACACACACCTTGCGCACAAACCCTGAGCCTGCAAATTGTTCCTCGTCGCTCTCCTCAAACGCACCCTCACTCTCAATCTCCTCGTCGTCTTCGCTGTCCACGCGTCCACCGTCCCCGCTTCCTTGCCCTTCTTCGTCCTGCATCAGCCTCGCGCGCAGTTTTTGCATCGCGTCTGGACCCAACCCACCGGGGTCTATCTCGTCGTCGGATCCGTACCGTCGACCTTGGATTTCATGGTGGTCTAACGAGAGTGCGACGTTTGCGCGACGCACTTTGGAAGGGGCGTATTCGTACACGTCGTCAATGGCGGGTACGTTGTCTCTGCTTTGCCCACGCGCTTTCCGGTGCGCGCGATCTCGGTGTAAGAACGAGCGCGCTTGACGCTGTCTTTTTGATGTGTAAATGTCCCTGGTCATGATGGGATCTGCTAGTCTTTAGGATGTGGTTTGGTAGTACTCCAGATTTAGAAGGTAGTATTCAAAAGACGAGATACGACTACTGTAGATCATACAAGAGGAAAAAAAAAAGTGTCATCTCCCCGCTGCACTATGGGGATCCTGTGCGTCTGGTTCAAGAGGATCAGACTCCCGCAGAGCTTCTTCCTCATCTCTGGATGTCCAGTGGTGTGAGGACGGATTGACGTTTCTGAACCTTCTCGACCGGGTATTCCAGGCAGCGACGCTGTAGTCAACCAATGCGTGGAAAAACTCTGAGCAGACTTCCCAAATCTCGTGCGCATGTGCAAGGGTGAACGTGGGCAGCTGATTGAATCCTCTCTGGCGGAGCACGAAGCGGTTGTAGACAGTGCTGATGACCATGAAGACCATGAAGAGGATCAAGACCCTGATGTGCATGTTATGGACATCAAATAAGAATGGAACGAGGATCAAACATACGAGATGGTCAAAAAGACAAACAATCCTCCAAAGAAACCATGTTCACCAGCTGGGCATGCATACTGTGAAGAATACTCATCACACATTCATCAGATAAATTGGAGTTACTTGCATGAGTCCGCCATTCAAATTCGTAGTGACAAGCCTTGTCTTCCTCCTCGGGCCATTGACCAAGAAGCACAGGTTTCCCTGCCAGAGGTAAACGTTAATTGCAAGATGTAGGTCCAATGACAATAACAGACCTGCAGAGTAGATAGACATGTCACAGATAAACAGAATGGAAGAACTCCCTCGCTCGTCCATTCCAACACACGGGGATCCCTGTGATTGACGGAGTAGCAGACCACCATCCTTGACCTCGAGCGTAGTATTCACCAACCTGATCCAACATTTTATATCCAAACACACAACACGCTGGACAGGATGATGCTTACCCGATGGCAAAGTCACCGTGATCCCTCCTGACAAGCCCAGCAATATCGACATCGCCATCATCGATCCCAGTGTGCCAAGGATCTGTGCGTACGCCTCCACATACGTTGAGGTACACCGTATGTCCGCCATCAGTCTCTAGCTGGTGGTCTTTGCTAAAGTGTACTCAGCGAGACCTATGCACAGTGTCGATGTCAGACATACCTCGTCCTGAGAGGGTTTAGATCATAGAAATGGTTGGCATCGTCGTGAACCGTGCAGGGCTTTTCAATGGCGAAGACTTGGCCGATAATACCCAGCAAAAGCCCGAATGTCCACAGCCAGGACAGCATGACGGCGGTATGAGGGCGAGTTGGAGCCGACCCCTCGAGGGGAGGTCCTTTACCCCGTCACTGCCACAGCCCGATTCACGCCGCGACGTTCTCAACAACTCGGTCCTCGACGGCGACGACGACGACGACGACGATGGCCAGCGCTTTGCTACGCCGGCAACTTGTCCTACCACAACGGACAGCTTTTCGCTCTTTTTCCACGTCACCAACGCGGTGGAGACCCGAAGTTCAGTCTACGAATGGGACAAGGAATCCATTCGAAACACACACAGTCGAGGACCTGCATGGCATGTCTGCGGCTGAGATATTGGCAGAGACAGGTACACGTGCAGATACAAAGCTAAGACATTTTACCGGTGTGTTTCTATTTCTTCTTGTCTCTGCCTTGATGTGAATAAATGGTTGCATGCATAGTCAACTTTGGGTAAGTTGTTCAAGACTGCCCTCTGGAAAGAGAGAGTGAAGACCATGACATAGTCCTCAACATCCTGCTGCTCACGGTGTGCTTCGTATGATTATGGAACTCAACGGAGAAGAAATTCTCCGAGTTGACCCAGTGCGTCGCGTCTTGGATGAATCACCCACCCAACTTACGCCAAATTGTAGCACGTTGGTCTTCTTCACCGTGGCACGGAAAAACTCATCGAATACAAAACATATACGCAAGCTCTTCCCTACTTTGATCGTCTGGACTATGTTTCCATGAGTCTGTGTTGTCCTCATGGCATTGCACTCAAGAATTGATTGGTTTTCTCTAGTGACTAATGAACTCTGCTACACCCTTGCCGTGGAAAAGCTTCTCAACATTGAAGTACCTGAACGTGCTAAATGGATCCGAACACTGTTTGGTGAAATCACCCGCGTTCTCAGTCGTATGTAGTATACTTTCCCTCTCGAGGTTCAGTGACAAGTCATTTTCTTAGATTTGATGGCAGTTTTGTCACATGCTATGGATGTCGGTGCTCTCACACCTTTCCTTTGGGGTTTCGAGGAGCGTGAAAAGCTCATGGAGTTCTATGAGCGCGTCTCGGGTGCGCGTCTCCATGCAGCTTACGTTCGTCCAGGTGGTGTTGCATTTGATATTCCTCACGGCCTCTTGGAAGACATACATAAATGGGCAACCCAATTTAGCTCACGCGTAGACGAGATCGAGGAGGTCGTGACCGGTAACAGGATATGGAAAGAACGGACCGTCGGTATCGGTGTAGTGACCGCCAAGGAGGCAATGGACTACGGCTTCACCGGTGTCATGTTACGTGGAAGTGGTATCCCTTGGGATCTTCGGAAGATACAGCCGTATGACAAGTATGACGAGGTATGTCGGTGATAATGCATGTTTACTCGTATTTTGTGACAATCCCTCCTCTACAGGTCGAGTTCGAGGTTCCTGTTGGCAAGAATGGTGACTGTTACGACCGGTATCTTTGCAGGGTCCAAGAATTCCGTGAGAGTTTGCGCATCATCCACCAGGTCTGTCCTCTGTTCCTGTCCGTCCTTATTCATGGGTGATGTACGACGCAATGCGTACTAGTGTTTGAACAAGATGCCCACTGGTGTCGTAAAAGTTGACGATAATAAATTAGTTCCTCCTCCCCGTGCTTCAATGAAGGAGAGCATGGAGGCACTCATACATCACTTCAAAGTATGGTTTACCTCTCTTCACAAAACCTATCACTAACGATAGGATATCATAGCTCTTTAGCGAGGGTTACTCTGTACCTCCAGGTGAGACCTACAGTGCTATCGAAGCACCCAAGGGCGAGATGGCAGTCTACCTCGTATCGTGCGTTTTCTCCTTTCTTTATACCACTGGATGGCATTCACATCTTGGATCAAAATAGGGATGGCACGAACCGTCCATACAGGTGTAAAATTCGTGCCCCTGGCTTTGCTCACTTGGCAGGCGCCGACTTTATGATGAGACGTGAGTCCTGCTCGATATTATCCTGTAAGATATGAATGCTAATGGAACCCCTTGCTTCTTTTCCAGACGTGAGCCTACATTGTGTTCCCTGTGGATACTCGACTAACCCTCCATTTCCTAACTATTAGCACATGCTCGCGGATGCTGTCGCCATCATTGGTACGATGGATCTGGTGTTTGGGTACGTGATTAGTTTGTACGATGACGCTCGATAAAGTGTACTGATTGTGCGTGTCTCTGTGAATTTAGTGAAGTAGATCGGTAGACATGTTGAAATGTCGTTTGGATTTTCGTTATTCCCTGAATACAACACGCCATCGACATGTATACCACAGCTCGCCTTGAACCTGTCATTGCTGTGGACAATAACATTGAAAGTGAACACCAGTTTGATTGTGGTGAGATTTGATCGTTATACTGACTATTACTCAGAGTCTCTAGGGGGGTGTCTTGGCTACCACTTTGATCCTGTTTGGGACTTGTAAGGGGGAGACCCTAATACTTTGCCATCTTTCCACCTCCAGTCTCGCGTTGCTCCCCCTTGGCTGGTGTAACGTGTTGGTGGGTATGCGACCATGTTGTCATCGCCTTCACAGTGGTGGACGTCCAGTCGTCTGAGTAATCACTTTGGTGAATCAGGACCACTCTGGAGTGTTTCACACTGTCATCTAATACCAGTCAATTTCCTGGAGCAGGTCAAGCTTGCCCTCGCCCCCACCCTGGTCGTCGTCGTCACATCTGAATTTGGGTTCCCGTAGTTGTGTCATGTCACAAAGCGATGCGTTCTGGTTAAGTATATGTGGTGTACCGGAGTCAAACGCCAGAGAAGTCGGGTCACCGTGGGCCGAATACGTGATAGTAGACCCTCTAGCTTGGACGACCTCGCTCTGACAAGGCTCGCCCACAGTATTTCAGTCACCGTCTTCAACAGACACGACCAGTGTCACTTCAATGCCCCACGACACGGGTATCTCCCCAGCGGATGCTCCCGTAGGGGATCGCGAAAACCTATCCCTATCTCGGGTGGTGGTCTTGAAATCGGTGCGTGATACAATCGAGGTCGTATTCGGGACATGACCTACAGTAGAAACGCTCACCTTCCGTCTTCCAACCGTACTCGCGGCGGATCATCTACTCAATGTCTTTTTGCCAGTCGTCTGTTGTCTGTCAGGCTCGCCGAGAATCTCAGTGTGCTGCTGAGTGCATGTTGATAACTGGAACGGAAGAGCACGACGTTGCAGAAAAAGAAGAGGGGCTGCGTCGTGCGGTCTCGAGGATGGCCGACCAAGAAAGACTGGGTACGGGACTCGGGGTACGGGAGTGCACGGGCCTAGTGTACAGACCCGCGCACGTCGAGGCAATCATGACAGTCAGCCTCCATAGCACTGCAACGGTCCCTTGACCTGCCAGTGACAGGTGGGGGGAACGGTACAGTCCTGTACGGGGTCAATAGAACAAATACTCCAACATGTCGATGTCATGGATAGCAAGAATAGGTAGGCCATCCATGGCACCCTCTGGCCGCTGGAAATCCCTTCGATTCACGTTCATGGGGTATCGAACTTTCCCAATCTCGCCTGACCAGTCAAAGTCGACCAACATCCATCGCGATCGATCCCTACTGACCATGACGTTCGCATCACGCACGTCACCGTGCACGAGATTCTTCTCGTGAAGCTTTGTCAGTCCTGACCGAAGCCCCTCTCTCAGCGACTTCTTTTCGTTTTCGGAGAAGCTTTCCTTGACGTCCAAAAGACAATCGTAGTCCTTGAGAAAATCCATGACGATCATTTGCCATCCTGGCACATCCTCGTATCCCCGTAGCCGTGGTGCGATGCCCAGTTCTGCACACTGCCGATGGGCTTCCAAAGAGTACTTGGGCACGAACTTGACGCAGAGTTCCTCGCCATCCTCAGTTTTCACGAGAAAGAGTAACTTGCCATTCCCCCGGGCAAGAATGTATCTGAATTTCTTCTCGTGATGCCCGTCCAATGTCTTGTATGAACGGGGATAGGGAAACTCTGGCTGCAAGTCCATGAACTCTTCAGCGTCGGGAATCGCGTGAAATCTTGTATACAGATCCTGGAGAGCTTGGCATGCCTTCTTGAATGCACCGATTTGACTCGCGCATATTCATATCCTTTGGATGCCAAAAGAATGGCAGAGTGGGTGAGAGGACTTGATAAGTGGGTTGCGCAACCCAGACTGCGCCCGAGGAACTAAGCTGAGGACCTGGCATGTTCATCGATATCAATGGGGGAAAGGAAACACATTCGTAGCGACCTTATCAAAGATGGTGAGGATGAGGCAAGGGAAGTTGAATCCGTTCTTCCGCCTCGGCCTCGTGGGTTTTTGCATAGTACCAAATCGCTTGGATGTATGGCTCGGCGGCTTTGCTGCCTATCTCATTTTTCACCTTCATGATCAGATAACGGCGACCCATCACGGACAGATCACTGTAGGTGGTAAATCCTCTCACGGTAGTAGCTTGAATCCCTATGTTGTTCTCATGGAAGATATCCGTGATTGCCGTCCCTCATTGGCGAAAATCTTGGCCATTTCGGCAAAGAGCTGGACGACGAAGTTGTTGTCTTCTGAAGTAGGATTATGGTAACAGTCGTAGACAAACTGGGCAAAGATGGGATGCAAGAGGGGGACTGGAATGCCTGAATTGTCAATGTAGGGGCGGGTCCAGGTGATCTTGTCCTCGACCAACTTGAAAACTGCGGGTTCACCTAGCTCAGATGGGCTCTGTTTGTTGTTTTCCAACCAATTCAGAAACTGTAGTCGCTGGTCAGCGAGAGTCCCCTGGCTCACTGCTGAGATGCAGCGTAAATCATATTCAAGACTCTGAGATGACAAGACTTACTGGAAAGAGATGCATCTACAATGATATGGACATTCTCCTGAACGGGTGGGATCAAGAAGACTTCACTCAGGAGTTCGAGTGGCCCCAAACGCTCCTTGGGATCGAAGTTGAGGTCCTTTAAGGCATCACCATAAGGAATGGAAACTTTATAAAGATCGAGAGTATCGGCGGCTATGCTGTCGAAAATTGGCGTTTTCGCGACCTTGATGAGTTCTTTAAGGTGCCCGACAGTGTCCGTGCCCGGAATTTTGACTGAAGAGACACGTGCTATATCCTGGCCAAGCACCCAGCAGTGAAGAGTCATGACGAAGGCCGAACCTAGAAAGCATCGTTCGCCAACAGCTCATCGGGTGGATAACACCATAGAGTGAACATACCGGGCACGTAAACAATGACGAGCACATTTTCTGGGTCGGGAAATAGAGCGAATATCTTCTGTCTGGCCATGAGCCTCTTTGCTTGTTTCCGATCCCATGCCTTGAGCTCTTCTTCAAGATCTTCAACCGAGGTGGGTATAATATACAGATCGACGTCGTCTACATCCACAGCGCCGAATTCGTGAGGCTTCGCCGCCTTGATGTCCGTTTTGAGGTTAGAAACGGTGTCCGTACGCAAAACCTCCACAAGAAAAGTCTGGCCGAACTCTTTGCCATAGGCCCAGCATTCGAGCGCGATGGTGTCTGCCATGGATGACGATGCGAGGTGTCAGCGGCTGAACGAACGTTGAACAAATGCGAAGTTGGGCTGTCCAACGGCCCCTTGTATAGGGGTCAGCAGCAAATCCGTACTTGTTTGTATCCCCGACTCCCGCGATAGGAACAAATCGCGCCCCCAAGCGTTCCGAGTCGCCTGCTTGAGCATTGCACTTGATATAAAGTTGGCAACACCTTTCAACGAGCTCGAGTCGGTGCGAGCAAAGGTACGAGTACTTCAAGTGCACTGCCAAAACTCCCTATTCCAATTCACACGATCACATCTCGTCACAAACTACAAAACTCGATACACATTCCTACATGATCAAACCTTTTTTTTCCCTTTTTTTGTACAAACGGACTGCATGCGAGAGACAGACTTGAATGGTCGGACGACTCATCGGTCTCGGAAAGCCTTGCGCTTCAACCGACACGAGCAGTAGGCTCATAGGCCCACTGAGCATCCTTTCCTTGGTAAACGGTCTTCTTGAGCACGATCTAACAGCCAAAGAGATTGTCAGACAATCCCCCATGTACTCAAACACGTATTACCGGTGCATAGTCTTGACCACCTGTGAGCTGCCAGACATATTTGCCATCCGTGGTCGCAATCCTTGATGAGGGACAAGAGAATATCAAGCAAAGGGAAACAGGATTCGGATCAGAAACTCACTGGTACCAGCCACCAGGAACGGAGAGCTGTTGCCAATTGTATGGGTTCGCGTTACCGACAACTGCAGCGCCCTGTGGGATTGTTCCTAGTGAATCGTAGGATCTGCTCGCTGCTGACTGGGCGCACCTCGGATTCGGAGGCAGGAGCCGCATAGGTGTTAGTAGAGCCGTTTTGGATGGTCAGTAAATTGCCACCAACGACGGCGATACTCCACTAGCAAACAAGTGAGTGAAGTGATCATTGCAAACTCAATACGAACGCCATACACTCTGGTTGTTGGAATCGGTGTTCTTTTGGTAACCCTGGACAGGGCCTGTTGGGACAGCGTGAATGAGGTCAGCGGGATAGTCCTGGTACTGATAGTTGATGATCTTGGAAAGCTGAGACATTGTGGAGATTTATAACACGTCGATCTCTGAGGGAGTGGTAGAAGTGTTGGTTCACATTCGCGTAGGTGCGCCTTGTTTTATACGATTTCGGAGACCCCCTTTTAGCAATCTGATCCTTAGATACAGCGGAGGAAGCCGCAGTAATGCGCGATATCAGCTGGCTGTGCGGCGTTGGCCGCACTTGACCAGACGATCAATGAGACCTCTGACTGTGGGATGATACTGATCTCTGTTTAGAATCTTCTCAAGGTCCCGGAAATTACACGTTCTAGAAGGAGGCGGCGTTGTTCAGTTCTTTCTTTCCAGAAGAACATCACTGAACTAAACTAAAACGGACCTCAACTCATTTTCTTGCAACGGTCTACGACGATGTTCCCGTCCCTGGAATCAGCCCTTGACATCAAAATATTATTCTCCGTGTTTGAAGCGGCGAGTCTGTTGGGCCTGGGAGCTTGATCTTCGTAAGCGCTAGAGGAACGGGGGAAAAGAAGTAGTTATTGAAGTCGATCCGGGAACCGAGCATCGCTGGAAGCACGGACACACCAGCACAAACTGCGCCTGGTGGGCCGCACACCAGCTTTCCCAAAGGGGTTAAAACGTCTAGAGTGACAAACATGGGTCAGAATAGAACTCACAAGTGTCGTTACTGAGGCCTGGGGTACTTCCTTCCCACATAGTAGAAAAATGTGTACCTCACCGTGATGCGCTCCTCGCACGAATAGTGACTCAGACGTTGTGAGGTGCTTCCCAAAACCTTGTATCTGCATACGGTGGGCAAATTAGGGGTATTTTAATTCGTGATCTGGTTTGCTTTTTATGTGCCAAAAAAACACGGAGCATACCAATCTAGCCATTTCATGCAGTCATCACTGGAACGTTCGTTTTCCAAGAAACTTGGACGGCCGGGGTTAAAGAGTACACAGCGCACTTTCATATCGGAATCCAACTCCAGGACTCAAAATTGGAGGGTCCAGGCGTGACCCAATGTACGACTTGGGATCCAGTTCGGAGTCCATTGCGCCGCCGCATGATGCATGTCCGATCAATTGCATAGTCTAGACTGTTCATCATCAGCTGCTCCATGCCGGAAAGGGAAATATAATTTACAACCCCAGTCTCTGTTATTCCACGCATCGTGAGTTACGTGGCACATCCCCTGACGCCAGGTCCATTCTGCACCTCACTGTGCGTTATGCCCCACTTCTTTCATTTACTTGAGCCTTCTTATCATCGCAAAGTCCGCTGTCGGATGGGACCGAGACGACATACACGGAGTGCGCTGATGGGACACAGAGGGATACGCATGTATGTGCGTGTTGACGTCGGTGCAATCCGGATTTCCGACGCGTACCCATCTCCAAACGTATCACATCCTCGGACTGTCATTCCTTCCCTATTTTTTCGCCTTCACCGCGCGGCGGCTTTAGAGTCTTGAGCGAGGATGACCGTGGTTTCATATCTTGGCTAGTCGGGGAGTGGATCGCACGGAATGGTGTGGAATTGGTGCCCAGTAACGTTTTATGTTGCCGGACGATGACAGAGGTCTGTGCATTGGAACAGGGAGACAGGAAGAACAACTGGCGAGTCGAACAAGAGCTCGGGATGATGGTCTGCTAGTCTCGTTCCCAGACGCAGTGGGGACTTCCGGGCGGTGTCTTAAATGTCGAAGCAGACTCGTCCCCACTACGTCTGGTGCATTTCGTATGGCAGACCCCCCATGCGTCACGCTGTTACTCTCACGTAATCCAAGGCATCCAACTTAAGGTAGTAGTTCCCACCAATCCTAGTGTAGTCCGTATCATGACTGTTCACAGTCAACTGTCCTCTTCTGCATTCGT